>VZTB01003997.1:159855-196041 GCA_013397245.1 Thryothorus ludovicianus | reverse complement strand
CCCGCTGCGGCACTGACGTCGCCTCCCGCCCCCTCCGCAGGCGCGGCGAGTCCCGCCGGCAAGGACAAAAGAGCGGCCAACGCCGAGCGCCGACCCCCGCCCCGCCAGCATGAGCAGCGCCGAGATGGGCAAGTTCAACATCTCGCCCGACGAGGACAGCAGCAGCTACAGCTCCAACAGCAACGACTTCAGCTACCCCTACCCCACCAAGCCGGCTGCCATGAAGAGGTGAGGGGGCTGCGGGGGCCCGGCGGTGCCGCGTGTCTGCCGGCAGTCCGTGCGGAAACTCGGGGATCGCTGCGGCCGGACACGGGCGCGACGCTCCGCGCGTGGCAGGTGGGGTGGTTCTTTCGGGGTTATTCCATCGGTCTTTCCTTTTCCCTTTGAAATGGATTGGAAATCCTGATCGGGAAGTGAATAAGCAAGTTGCCCGTGAGAGTCGCTAATGATGCAATGCTGTTTTGCAGCCACTATGCGGATATTGATCCAGAAAACCAAAATTTCTTGCTCGACTCCAATCCTGGAAAGAAGAAATACGAAACTCAGTATGTAAGTACCCAGCAATGACGTTCCAAATAAACAAACAAACAAACAAAAACGTACTGCCAAATTCATGTTTGTTTTAATTCTGAGATGAGTAATAACTTTCTATTAATTATTACCTATCTTCCTTTCCTCAGCATCCGGGTACTACTTCCTTCGGAATGTCAGTATTTAATCTGAGCAATGCTATTGTGGGTAGTGGCATCCTTGGTCTTTCTTTTGCCATGGCTAACACTGGAATTGCTCTTTTTGTGTAAGTATCTTTTGATTAATGAAAATGACCCCCCATCTTTCTGGTGTGTAATTCATAATGGAAAAATACTTGATGTAAGAATATGACCCCTAGAAAATATCCGGTCATTTTCATAGGTGCAGAATTGCATTTCAGGATTTATAGCTTGTTTTAAATTTAAGGATTGTGATACATTCAGAAGAGCCCGCAAAAATTAAACGGATTCATTGCAAGTTCTGCAACCCTCAAAAACATTTTACAGTGAATTTTACTTGACTTAGCTGTAGTTTCTCCATGAATAACTGATAGACTTCCCCCGAAAGTTTTATTGTCCAAGTCCCAATCAGGGATGTGTTCTCACTCTCCTCAACTGACATCATTATGTGTACATAGTTACAATGTACTTGACTAATAAAGGAGTCTGTTTTATTGCTATGCTTTCACTATGTTCAGGGATATGGTTTTAGTTACACCTATAAAAATTTCTGTCTGCCTGCAAGGGAGGGATGTGGAATAACCAGCATATCTTTATTGACGTGTCAACGTTGGCAAAAGCTTTGAGGTGTAGGACAGAGCTACAGTAATGTAATTGGAAATGACATAAGAATACAGTTATGTATAGTGCTTTTAAATGTCATAGGAAAGTACATTTTTCATGTGTTGGAGGCAGTTCAGCTCACACGTGTAGTATCAGTGACTTGACTGCAAATGAGTATCCGTGGATATGTTTAAAGGAACTTTGTGTTTTTATCCTGGAAATAGATGAATGTGCTGAATGTTCAAGAACATGTGAAGAGCAATGTTTAGTTCAAAATTTCCCTGACTCTGCTGCCAGATTTCCAGAAAGTAGGTCAGATTTGCTTCCAGATGTCTCACAGTGTATCGGGTGGTGCTCAAGTTTCCTGGGGAAACTACCAAAGTGTAAAGTTCTGACCTAAAGGATTTTAAATATATGGTGATTTGTTAATCTTTTACTAAGATTTTCACTTTTCTTAGATGATGCTAAACTGAACGACTTAGTATGAGTCTAGAAGAGATACTTCGTCTCTCTATACATCAGTTTCATTCTCTAAAGATGTTCTGCAGCGCATGAAAGATAATCAGTGTAATGCACATTAGAATGTCTCAGAGGAGAGGAAAAAAGAGAATTTAAGGTTAGCTATTTGAACAGTCTTGGGGGATCCTCTTTTCTGAGGAAAAAAAATGTTTAAAACTGTCAATTTAACAATTGAGTGCTGAGGCAATTTAGTTGCTTTTTATTTCCAGATACTGCATTCAAATATTTTGCCTTAATGCTGTTTCAAAGACAAACTAGCTTGTTACCTTTCAAAACTTGTAGATCATACAGTTCTGAGGCAGGAAAGCAGTTAATCACAGATGATACTGAGGATTTATGATGACAGTGAGGGCATTACAGACATCCCTTAATAACTAGGTTACAGAATCAGATCCAGATGCAGTTGATTAAGGCAGTAAGTTCTTCGAAGACTGTGGAGGCACTTGTGTAAGTGCTGTGACATGTCACTTGTGTCAGCACTAAATAAATGAATAGAATGGTCTGGAAGCCAGAAACGGAGCAAGCTCCAAGATGAGTTTGCTGGCTGATCTTGTCTGTACTGTAGGAAGCCATTCTAGGTTAGGACTGAGAGGTCCAGGGTCTGTGCTGTTTGAAAGTGGTGTAACCCTGGCACATCTCAGCTGTGCTGTTTCTACCCGATGCCTGACTCAAATCCTAGTTAATCTCCACCTGTCAGAAATGGAAAGGTTTATTTGTGGGCATGTGTTAGTGTTGAAATGGCACAGTAATGTAAATTTCCACCACAGATCTGTAAAGCTTTTCAGATCTTTTTGTTTCCAGTTCTTTGTGCTGCACTTTCTAACTTTGTCAACATTAAAAATGACACAAAAAGAAATGTTCTCTGGGAAATTAAGTTTGCCCTTGTTAAGCCATTTTTGATATGCTGATTCTCAGGTTTCCTGTTAAGCAAAATGCTTATTGGTATAAGAAAGACCGGGGGAGGAGGGGCGGGGGGTTTAATGCTTTGTAATTTTCCACTGTGTTCTCCAGCAGCCGCGAAGTCCCCCCTAGCGTGCCACCCCAGGAAGTGCATTTGTTGTGGGAGAGATTTGTTGTTGAGAGATCTGCATTTTAGGTGATGCAAATGTGCTTCTGGAAATAATATGCATTGCCTGTAAAAGCTGTGGGGAAGATAAACAAGCCACTAGCGATTCCCATGTAAGCACATCTGAAGAGTTAACTTTTGAGGAAAGAATTTTTTTTTAATGACAATAGATGTGTATTTCCATTTGAAAACACAGCTCTCAATGAGTGAATTTTCAGCCAATTCTTTATGGCTTTTGCAGTTTCATCCTTACATAAAAAAAGGACGTAACACAGGTTTAAGCTGAAAAGCTGATTTCTTTTAAGACCAAGAGATAATCTTCACTTCAGCTGTATTTAGCTTCAACTGTATGTTCAATAGGTGCGTGACACACTGTTGAACAGGGATAGGAAGATAAGGAAAAAATAGTTTCTTACAAGGATGCAAACCTTCCTTGCCCCCACCCGCATACATTCTCATTGATGCTTTGTTAAAGTTATTTATTATCAAAGGTAGCCAAGTGTAATAGCCTGACACTTGGTGATGCTTATGCTACTTTAGGCTGAATAGAATCATTCATGCCTACTTTAGAATTTGTTTGTATGCCTCTGAAATGTAATTTAGCATAAAATCCTTTCTACACATGACATTAATTGGGTTTTCAGAACACTTTTAACTGACCTTAGAATCTACATTTTTTTCCCACATAATATTTTAATACGGATAATGTTTATATTTGATGCATCTTTTATTTAATAAGCTTGCAATAAGTAATTTATGACTATTACAGATTTGAATGTTTTTCTCTCTCCAGGATACTCCTGCTGTTTGTCTCAATATTTTCTTTGTATTCAGTGCATCTTCTTTTGAAGACTGCCAATGAAGGAGGTATGGCAAATTATTATTTTACAAATACGTAGTATTTGTTTCTTATGGTATTTTTGTGAAGTACACCTTTCCAATGAATATTGTATTTTCTTTTAGGATCTTTATTGTATGAACAGTTGGGAATGAAGGCTTTTGGTATGGCTGGAAAACTTGCTGCTTCTGGATCAATTACAATGCAGAACATTGGAGGTGAGGACAAGATTTTAATATGTCTGTACTGTCAATAGTAATTGTTCCCTGCTTATTCTTGGAGACTTATTTGTCACACAACATGTGTTCATTAACTGCTTGTGTTCAAGTGAAGTTATGAAACATGTTATGTGATTCTTGCATCGTGTGGCATATTCTATATTTGTAATGATCTATGATGTTATTCACCTACAGCTATGTCAAGCTACCTCTTCATAGTGAAATATGAGTTACCATTGGTCATCAAGACATTTATGAACATCGAAGAGACCGCAGGGTAGGTGTTAGAACTCCTCATCAGAGAAACTATTAGGAGAAACAAATACGGAGACTGTATATATTTTTATATGAAGACTACGTTCGGTACACCGTAGGGTAGCTTCTTACTCAGACAGAGATACAGTAAGTTTTCCCTTTCCCTGAGTGCTTCACTTCATTTAGATCCAGCCTGACCTGGGAAAAGGGTAGAAAAATACAGGTATCGCATCATATTGCAGAAAGCTGTTCTGTAAAGAACATCAGGTAAGTGTTAATGTATGTACCAGTCAGTACATACGCTTGATAAGGAAAGATAAATGTGATTATGGTTGTCTTTTTTGTTTTGTTTTTTTAATTTTCTTACTGTATTCAAAATGGTTTGGTCTGATTAGTTTGGTTTTCTAGTATTAATGTTGTGACAAGTGATTAAATTTAAGACTCAGGTGCAGTTATGCAAGGAATGTCTTAAGGAACAGTTCTCAAAAAGATACAGAGCCTAAACATTGACCTAAACCACAGTTTATATGCCCAATACTAGAGTGGTAGATACTTTGCCATCTAATACTGGAGACACCTTGACTCCAGAGTGGCTTTCCTGCTTGGCTTTATAAAGAGGATTTATTTTATCTATCCATATTTTGAGTTCATCATTGCAGTGCTCTTGGTACACTCAGTATCATTGCGGTGGTCTTGGAACAATCAGTGGAGGAGGGTGATCCTCTCTAGGGATCGGTTCGGTGCCCCTGACTAAGACACTTTTTGCACATCTCCAAAGAACAGTTGATCATATCACTCTGTATTGAGAGGGTGTGTGAAAACAAGATGCCTGAGTTCAGATGGATAGAGTTAAGTGCTATAAATCTCACTCTTCAGAGTTGTACTTCTGTGCCTTGTCCTGAAGTGTCCCAGTCTTGAGAGGGCTGAGCAGCTCAAGACTCCAACTTACACCTAAGCCTGAGTTCAGAAGGTAGGCATTTTTCTGCCATGTTCCCCAAGGGGTTCAAGCCATTTGGTGGTGTTCATACAGCTTGCTGATAGATATTGTTGTAATAACAATGCTAGCCATATTTTTTTCCTTTTTTTTTTTTTTTTTTAATGTACTCAAATACTGCACCTACTCTATTTACTTAGCAGTGTTATGTTTACAAATTCTTTGCTGGGAAGGTTAATTTCTCTCCTTTGGCTGAATTCAAGCCCATATTTTTCAATTCTTAAGAGAGCCCCTGCAGTAGCCAGTATTTAGAAGGGGGCTCGGAGGCAAATGTTTTTAACTGTCCCATCTTCAGTAAAGAATTCAAAACTGGTTGCAATTCAAGAGGGAAAGGTAAAGTCTGTGAATCTCACTGGATACAGCTACTGCTCTGCAAATCTGGCAGAGAAAATTAAGAAATTGAAACCTTAATAGATCTTAAATGTTTTCTTGTTGGCTGGCACTAAGTAGCTGTACACTGATTAAATATTTTCTCAGTGCTCTGGCAATCGTGAACCCCATTTAACTGACTCTCTCCATGCATTGCTTAGGGGAGTCTGGGTGGCTACCATTGGCATGGATTCCACTCTGGCAGCCTGGGGCCTAAAATGTAAGCACTTACCTGTTTAAGTGTCCCAAAATAATGCTTACTGTACAAGAACTTCTGGAATTCTGAGACAATATTGCAAATACTAGCTCCATAATTAAAATTTGTTTAGCAGCTTCTGAAATACTTGGCTATATTTTAAAACTGCACAATCCCATTCTTTACTCTTCAGGACGGAAAGACTTTGAAGTCCTTGATCTGAAAGTCCTGATGGCCTCACTATGGTATGCACAATAGCAGTGCATGTTCTTGTGATTGTATCAACTGCAAGGAGTTTCTTTGTTGTGATTTCTTTTAAATTTGCCACAAGTTACTATATTTGAAAAAAAAAGACAACAAAAGGTGTATGGTGTTAATGTCCTATACATCAAAAGTTTCTAAAATACTCCTTTTTTGCATTTAGTTATCCCAGGTAAAACTTAAGAAAGATGATTGCATCATTTTTGCATTTGCTGTGTAAATCCAGAGCAAGTCTGTTAATTACTCCATATTTCCATTACCATATAAAAGCTATAATTCAGCAACTGAGTTTGCATATACAAATTCCAAATTAAATTATGTTTACCTAAATAGTATACAGTCCATTTTAAAATAAATACTGTTAAATTATATCATAGTAGGATGTAAAGTATTAATACTTGGGAATAAATGTGTAACTTAGTGTTACTTTAAATTCTTAAAGCTTATAGGATGGTCCTGTAGGACTTTGTTTTTATGTATTTCAAAAAAGATGTTAATCTTCTAATGCTCAAAAATGTTTTGTGGAAAAATAGCTGCTGCTTCCTTACAGAAAAAAATGGCAAAAATGTTCTGAAGGAAAAAGCTCCTGAAGTTCTTACCATGTTTTCCCTACTGAAAGGGACTAAATGTGCCTCCAAGAGACTCCCAGTGCTTGTTGGAGTTTTCTCAGCCAGTGGGCTTGAGCTACTGCCTTACCTTCAGCCCTCACCTGTTTTTCTTTAACTCCCACAGGGAACCCAACAGAATTTTATTTCCATTAAAAATAGAAACCCTGCTGGGGCCCTGCACTATTCTAACACATCTGGAGAGCTGGGAATCAGCACTTTAGAAAATTGTATTTTTTCCGTGATCGATCCCACTCGACTTTTTTCTAACAAATCATTTACTTTTCTGTCTTTTGACTTCCAGATGTTATTATTTTTATAAAAGGACACTAAAGGAAAGGCACAATGCAGGTTTGGGGTGAGATAAGAAGCTATTATAGGGTGTTAGGTCCATATAGGAAATTAGATGCTGTCATTTGTGACATCAGGTAGTGCATTTTTTAAGGAGCCATGTGTTATAGAAGAGGGAAGACAAAACTGCAAATATAACTTTTAATTACTTGATTACTTACAAATATTACTTTCTTTTCTACAGAGAATGGTATCTCAACGGTGACTATTTAGTGCTGCTGGTGTCTGTTATCCTCATTCTTCCCCTGTCCCTACTGAAAAATCTAGGTAAGTAGTAGAGAACAATCAGAATGAAAACCCATTGGAAATACTGTGGGGAAATGTGTTGATGCAATGTTTGAGTCTTCAAATGCTGTGTGAATTAACAGCTGTCTCCAAACTTGTCTCTTGGGACTAATTAGCATTTAGGTAATTACTTTTAGTCTCCTTGAAGAAAGGAAAAAACAAATCAAGAAAAGTATACTAAATTTTACGTGTTGGTGGAAAATGAAAGGACAGCAGATAGGATGGCTTTAGAAAAAAGCTCAACAGTAACTTCTGTTCTTATCCCAAAGTTTAACTTATTTGGTCAATGGTGAATTAATACAAAATTGTTACCTGCTATCCTGTAACAGCCTTCAAAGAATAGGGCTGCTAACTCTGGGCAGTATCTTTTAATTTTAGATACCAAGGAGTAAAAGAGTATTCTTACCAGATGCTTTATTTGAAATGGCTGTAATTCAGGGATATAGGTGAATAATTCAGTTAACAGACTGTTTATTCAGAGAATCCTATAATAAAACTGTAATAACTGACTCTCAATGTGAATTACTCTCTTAAATTACTATTTTCTAGAAGTAAATCAGTAAAAACAGAAGGAAAAAGGCTAAGTTATCTGATAGTGCATTCTATTAAAATTAATCCTATGTCATAATCCTATGTCATTCTTAGTATACAATAAACAATTCATATAGCTGTTGCTGTGCATTTTTTTAGTTTGCTTCTTTTTCTTGTAAATTGAAAACTTTAACATTACAGACTCAATATATGTATAGACCCTAATATGTCTTTCAGAACCTTTAAATCTCGGTTGGGATTAGCAGAGAGTCAATGAATAATTAATTTGTTCTGTTTGATGCTGAGGAAATGACAATCTAATGAGATCACTTGACAGAATATGTTTTAACTTGAATGGTGTTTCTGTTTATTGTATCTTAGATTTTTTTTTTTCTTTCTTGATCACAGGGTATTTGGGCTATACCAGTGGCTTCTCCTTACTTTGCATGGTCTTCTTTCTGATTGTTGTAAGTATAGTCTTGTAAACTTCCAGTGCTTGTAAAAATGTATTTCAAAGTGAAATTAAGCACTGTTTCTAAAAATTTTCACATCTTGTATTAGTCAAAGTATCAAATGTATGGCTTTATTTCTAGGTAATTTGGAAGATGTTTCAGATTCCTTGTCCTATGGACAGTGTCATCATGAACATGACATTATTTAATGCTACAGTGGCACCTTTGGTAGATGAAAATATAACAAGTGATATGTGCAAGCCAAAATATTTCATCTTCAATTCACAGGTAACTGACAGAAAATCAGATGCTCTCTTGAAAGTAACTAAGTGTGTAGCAGATGAATTGGGTAATTTTTCCTTCAAGCAATTGCCTAGTTTTAAAATTGGGGTGTGTTGAGACTTTCTGTTCCAGTAGACTTGGACACTGTTTACCTCATGCAGATTGGGTGTTTCCACATGCCAAATACACAGAAATTAGAGGAGCTTGAGGTGCCTGTTTGAGTGGCAAAAAACACATCTTTCATTCTTCAGCACAGCATTTCTCAAACTTTCTCAAGAAAGTTAGTGAAGCATTTTAAAAAGTAGATTGCAGAAGATGAAGAAAATGGTAGAAGTGTGCAAATAGGATATTAGACTTGTTCCCAGTCACAAATTCTTGACTCATGAATGCTCCCAACTACTGTGGTGAATCTTCACATACGTAATACTCAATACCAAGTTCAAGATATAATGGCTTAAGCCTCTGAGTAGCTGAACATGACTTTGAATGCAAATACATTCAGCTCAGCATGGACTTCAGTGACATTTGAGACTATTTGATACCTCAAGGTCTGGGCTTAAGAAAATAAGAACTTGTTTTAACTTTTTCCAAAATTTTCATTGTAAGGGATAGCTGTTCTTTTTCACCAAATAAGGCCAAAACTGAAGAATGTCCTGATGATTTTGTATAGTAAATTTCTAATTTCTTTTGAGATACTTAAAAAACATATTTTGTTTTTTTCAGACTGTCTATGCTGTCCCCATCCTAACATTTTCTTTTGTCTGCCATCCTGCAATTCTTCCTATTTATGAAGAGCTTAAAGGGTAAGTGTTATATATCTGTAATTTCTCTAAACAAACAAATGTAGCATGAAACAGTATCTTCTCACTAATAACAATGTTACTTTTTCTTACAGCCGAAGCCGTAAAAGAATGATGAATGTGTCCTACGTGTCTTTTTTTGCCATGTTCCTCATGTATTTATTAGCTGCTCTCTTTGGATACTTGACATTTTATGGTGAATATTGCTTCTCTGCTTTCTTTAAAATTATTTATGTTGTGCAAACACAGAGAATTATTTTAAAAATAGAACAAGAAAGTATTTACTATGCATTCTAAATATACACTGTTAGTTAGGTTGATTTTTTTAGTACTTCTAGAAGTACACACCCCAAGGAGATCAGTAATAGAATTAGGCCCAAGACATAGGATTAAAATTGGATTAAACCAGATTCCATGCCTCCAAGTCATCCCTGTGTAAAATGGATACATTCTTATAGGAGCTCTAGAGGCTTTCAATTCATATTGATGATGTAACTGTAAATTGTATGGAATCTAGAGCAGAAACACATGTTTAAGAAGTATGTCAACTAAATCTAATTAAAATACTATTTTCTTTATAGGAAAAGTCGAGCCAGAATTGCTTCACACCTACTCTGCTTATCTGGGTGCTGATGTTCTCCTTCTTATTGTGCGTCTTGCTGTACTTATGGCTGTTACCCTCACTGTACCTGTAGTTATTTTCCCTGTAAGTAATTTTTTTTTTTTTAAATACCTGTACTGCTGCAGTCATTTACTGATTTGGCAGCTCCTGTTTATTAATTGAAAAACTGAGGAGTTTTTCTCCTAACTGAAAAAGGAATCTTATTCTGATAAACTTGACAAATTACAGCCATACTGTTAATTCAATATATATGTAACATTTACTAATCAGTAGATAAAATTATATTCAGTTATATTGTTTCCTGGTATGGTTGTATTGGGAAAATGAAACAGATTGCCCCTCTCTAAAAATACTTACTCTGTTGTATTATCACCTTACAAAAACCAGCATCTTTTTGTACACACCTTGTGGACAAGGTATGTACAAAATCTGGCCATTTATGTGTATATTGTTGAGCAGCATCCTTAGATGTTAGAAAATTTTCTGGAATTTTTGTTCAAGCCAGATATTTCTCAGGTTTTTTTTTCTCCATACTACTTTCATCTCTCACCTTCTATTAAAATCTGAAGCATTCAGGAAAAATGATGTTAAAATACTTGTAGAAGGAAGGTCTAATTCAGGCAAATCACTGTTTTCCAAAATGAAGACTAAACTGTATTTTTTTTTTTTTCCCCCCCCCTCTGCCTTCCAAAGATCCGCAGTTCCATCACCCAGCTGCTGTGGGCAGGGAAGGAGTTCAGCTGGTGCCGTCACTGTTCCATTACCATTGCCCTTCTGGCATTTACCAACTTGCTCGTTATCTTTGTCCCTACTATCCGAGACATCTTTGGATTCATTGGTAAGCATTTGCTCGTCAGATCAAGCAGTCTTTCACACTTCAAAAAAACAGTTCGAGTCTAATTAAAGTATGTTTACCTATTTATGAATATTTATTTCCGTTCTTCTTCTCTACAGGTGCTTCTGCAGCTGCCATGCTGATCTTTATACTTCCTTCTGCCTTCTATATCAAATTAGTGAAGAAGGAACCAATGAAGTCAGTGCAGAAGGTTGGGGTATGTATAGACAAATATGTAACTACACTTGCTTAGTAATTAAAAGCAAAAAATTTAATAATCTTCTTCATGATTTATGAATTTTGAAGTCCTGGTGGAGACAGTAAGTGAATTGGCATTTGACGTTACCTTGCGTAGTTGCAAGGAGCTTCATTGGAACTCAAAACCAAGAAACTGGCCATCACAAGACTCATTTCACTTCAGTGATTTCTCAGCCCTTGGCCCCCAATCTCAACAGGAGCTGGGTCATTCTGTTGCTGCTAAGAACCAAATTTCAACAGAATACTCTAAGAACTATATTTAAAAAGCCTTAACATTCTTCAAATACTCTTTTAAGACTTATTTAAATAATTTTCCCCATTAAAAACTCATCTCTGCCAATTATTTGGGTTATTTTGATTGTTCTTGGTGCTCTTATTAATCACAGACATCCTGTCTCATAATGCAGTCAGGCATACTGGGAGTCAAATTAGCACAGTGGCATAGCCTGACTGGTATCAGCAGCTACATTCGCTTCCCTTACTTGAGGGTGAAGTCTGCTATACTAAAAATAAATGTACTTTTCGATTTGAGAAAGGATCTCAAATAAGAGAAAGATACTTAGCTCCTTGTCATTGACTTGATCTCTTGTCTCTTTGTCCTTCATGAGCAATGGGATCTGTGCTATACGTGAATTTATAGGTGTATGTTGTGGTTTACCAACAGCGTCATAGCAGAATCTGAAATACTTCTTTTATGTTTTCTTTTTCAGGCTTCACTCTTCTTACTAAGTGGTATATTTGTGATGACTGGGTGTATGACACTGATTATTCTAGACTGGACCCAGAATGTTACATCTGATGGCCACTAACTGCCCTGGTTTAATCTCTGTAATACTCCACTTCAAATGCCAGTGTTCACTCAGATACCTACTGAGAACGAAAATGAGCTATTCGGCTTCCTTTAAAAGGCAGATTCTTTGTTGATGGTTCTTCTGATTGTAGAATATCTGAACTCTGTCTTTAAGAAACTATTCTGCATGATGGAAGTGGATATTAACATCAAACCACGTGAGTGTCTGGCTGAAGGAAGTGACAACTTTATTCCATTCCAGAGAATGGACAGAACTCTCTGTAGACTTTTATCAAGCCATGTTTGGCTTTCGTCATTGTTACTTGGATATTTTGTTATTTTACTTGAATGTGCCTAATGGAACCATTTGATGTGAGAAAGAACTTTTTAATTTACAGCAAAGTGTTTAAATAACCAATGAGAGAGCAAGAGAAAGAGAGAAACACTATTATTTTTTGTACCAAAAATTCTTATGGACCTCAAAAGCACTATTTTGACTTTAAGAAACATTTTTCTAAAAAGAATGAAAAAATAACATAGAAGAGCTCAGAAAAAATATTTAATTAGAGTCCTAAATTAAACTTAGTTTGACTTTCTCAATCTCTTCACTCATGTCACCAGTTACAGGACCCAAGGAAAGGGCATGAAGCTGAGTCAGGATAGGTTTAGCCTGGATATCAGGAAAAGGTTTTTTTTACCCAGAGGGTTGTTTGGCACTGGAGCAGACTCCCCAGGGAAGTGGTCACAGCACCAAGCCTGACAGAGTTCAAGAAGTGTTTGGACAGCACTCTCAGGCACACGGTGTAGTCCTTGGGATGCCCTGAGCATGGCCAGGAGTTGGACATGGTGATTCTGATGGGTCCTTTCCCACTTAACATACTTTATGATTCTATAGAGGCATAATTAGGAGAAAAAAAGTTATTTTAGAAATGCTTCTAGTGACCAAAACAGAAAATAAGACAATTCAGGTCAAAATTCTCAGATACTAAATGCTTCCCATGAAGTTCCCTTCGAGAACATAATCCTGGAAATAATTTCTGGCTTACCAGAAATAAGTAACCAGAGTTACCAAAAATGGTATGGAAACACAAATTTTCAAACTTCAAAAAATCCACCCTTTAGAAAAGGGTACATTTGAAAAAAGCATAGTTAATCTAAAATTGTAAAGATGGCATTGACATTTCCCTTCTTGAGGTACTCATAGTGCAATTGAGTAAAACAGGGTTTGGGGTTTTTGCTTTTGGGGTTTTTTTTTTTCCTGTTGTAGATAGAAACTGAATGGCACTGGAGCATATGGTGCCATTAATACAAAACTCCCTCCTCAAGTTCCCTTTATTAATAAGGTCCATTGTCAGTTATAACAACATTTGTTGGGATTTTTTTCTATCCAATCTATCTTGAAACACTCTGTAGAAAAACAAAAAAGTCCTAATGTAGTCTTCTAGTTGTATAATATTCAAAAAATGTACAGTATTCCTCAAGTTTCTCATCCATTATTGGATTTTGAATTACTTGACTATTCTGTTTCTGAGTCAAATCCACAAAATAACTGCACCAATATTTCATGCTTGGTACAAACTCTCTTCACACACGCAACTGGGATTCCTCTTCCAATTTATACTGTATAGTAGTATTAAAGATAACCTCATAGCCTGGATAGTCATCTCATACTTGTTTGCTTCAGAAATAGATAAGTTTCTAAGGAGCCCTAGCTGATGAAACAGGTGCTGTATGATTGTGATGAGCTATTTTGTTTCTAGTGCATGTTTGCTCTTTCATTCTTGTCCCAGGTTGAAGAGAGGTAACATTTGTATAACAGTGTACTTGGCTTACAAGAGGTTCTCAAACACAGCAATATTGGGTACAAAAGCCTAGATAGAGATTATTAATGAAATACTCATGGCAATGTGGTCAACTGTCTTTTACTGACACGATGTTTTAAAAATCTGATTTATGAAGTCCCACTCAGTCATCGTGTCAGAGAGACCAAGTAAAGAGGCCTGTGATCCATTGATTAAACAGTGCCTGAGACTTTTTTGCTCTTGTAGAATTTATTGGAAATAAAATAATAGTCACCATTTGGCAGATACTATCAAGCTCTGCCCAGCCATGTAAAATCTATGGAAAAACAACTGCAGGTATTTTGTATTGATACTTCTGCATGACTGTAAGTACTGGTCACTAAGACTATAGTGTAAAACTGTAAAGACAAGTTAGATTCCTCATGTGTTATTTGTATTATTAATTCGGTGGTACTCAACTGGCAATTAGTGATCCTGGAGTCAGCACTAACGCTCCGTAGGTACTTCTCTGCCTCAGGTACTGTACATCCATGGCTAACTATCCCATGTTACCTGATCTCCACAGAAATGCTGAGCCCGTGCCTCCTCAGTACTTTGGCAGCTTTTCTTCTTCCTCCACAAATGTGCAAAGGTGGAAGAGGATTAAAATGTTGTCTACCTTTGAGCAATTTGTAGCACATAAGGGATGAAGTGCTTCCCTTTAAAAGAGGAAAGAAAATGAGAAATATCCTCCTTTCTCATATAACCATAGAAGAGGAAGGAGTCATGAGAAGTTACTACAAAGTCCTTCTTGGCAACCAGAAGGGAGGAAGATTTTTGTGATGACACCTCATAGTATATTGTACATGTCACTAAAAATTCTCTGAATGTAGCAATTTCCAGATTATACATTATGTGTTATATAATTTGATGACTGAGTCTCCACCTGCAACAGTTGAGTTCCACTTGGCTGGGTCGAATTCCAATGTGTGATTTTTTTATTTTTTTTTAATTATTATTTTCTTCCAAACCTGTCTGTTTAAGGTTACCTACATTACAAACCACCTAAAAGAGCAGCTTCAGTATTAAACCACTGTTATGTCTCAGTTAGACATTACTGTCTTCCATGATATTTCAGTCATAAATGTAACATGTTATTTATAAAACATTAATCCATTAAAACTAAAACTATTTTTCAATATTTATGATAGTCTATGTACATAAATTGTATGTGTGTATATACTGTAAGTATAATGTATATAATGTAGGTTTGGAGTCCAAGATTTATGTATATATTCCTCTCCCATTACTGATTGTTACATCATTTCAAGGAGTTGTCCATGTTGTACATCTGTCTAACAGCTGTCAAAGGAAAGAGCCTTTTTCAACAAAGATGAAAGGAAATGTTACGCCTAAGGTGTGCAAGATGCTTACAGAGATGAAAGAAGTGTGTTACACCTAAGGTGTGCAAGAAAACACTAAGATTGTATTTATTACAAATGTATATGTTGCAATAAACACAGGAATCACTTGGGTCCAGAGAAAGCATTGTTCAGGTTCATGTCTGTTTTGTCTAAAATTTACCGTGGATGTTTGGATTTCCTGAACGCAGCGAGTGAGCCAGCCGTGCGCTCTAGCACGGGTTGGGTTTTATTACATCCGTGTACATCCGTGTACATCCAACTGTGTACATATGTAAATACCCGCCTTGTTGGGAGGGGCCAACAGCCTCGCTAAGGTGGCTGGCTAGACTGGGGGCCAGCAACACAGTTTCAATGAAACATTGTATGTTTGTTTTAACTGAAATAAATAAATAGATAATCCTAAGCAAGGGGTGTGGTGTTTTTCTTGGGGGGAGGCATTAGGAGGATTTTTAGAGATGATGCTAAGAGTGTACCTTGAATTTCATGCATATATAACTTACTGAGCATTTTTCTGGAAAGAGGCAGGAGGAAAAAATGGCATACAACTACATCCACGACTTATGACGCTACAAGGGTAAAGAGAACAAGTCTGGGCATGGGAGATCAAGTTCTACAAGGAACCTGCATTTAGTCATTTCTTTTGTGGAAAAGGCATAGCTGGAGACAAGACCCAATGTGTTAGATCTTGTGTAAGTGTAATGAGTGAGTCTTGCTAAAATCCTATGCCACTTTCCTTCATTTGAATCTCCAGGAGAAGAATAACTGCTTACATAAAAAAATTACAAAACTGGTATGCCTGGTTTGCTTCCATTTTGAAAACTGGGTATAAACCAAGCGTAGCATATGTGCTCTTGGTTCTCCATAATCTGTATCATGCCATATGAATAATTGTCCCAGATATTCAGAATTGGTTGAGAGACTCTGGAGTTGTAACTCAATGTGTCATATGTACAGCAAAACACTATACAAAAGGAATACGTAAGAAGGATAGTTAAATGCTCTGAAATTAGGAAATGCCTCAGTTGAGGTTGCATTAATTACAAGATTGCATGGTATTTTTTCCTGGAATCCTCATAGTAGCTGATAATTACTTCATTTTTAAAGATGCTTTCTGTGTATTCATAGTGCTCAAAATCCAAAGCCCATCCTGATGAGGGTTGAATGCCTTCATTCCTTTCTGGTTCTCATTTTAGTGTTTGTGAAACAGGAATTACTCATTTTCACAGTGTTGCAGGCCTTTAGGAAGGTGTTAATCAGCATACAGCTCTGGGGACCTGGAGCACTGAGAGGAAGCGCTGTAGCACAGCCATGTGTTTGACTCCAGAATTTAATGTCCTCCGCTTGCTTATTTTGTATTTCAGCATTCGCTTACGTGCATCTGATGCATAACTTCAAACAGGTCTGGCATGATGATCATTCTTGAAACAAGCACCCAAAGCACCAAGCCAGGCATTTTTAAAGGGTGATCACATCTGGAAGGGTTCCATTCTCACAAGGTGTCTGCTGTCACACAGGAACTTCATAGCAGTGCAAAGCCCTTCCCCTAGAATGCTGCTGAACAAGCTGAAAAATCAAGCTCACCTTTACAATCAGGCAATTCTATCAACTTAAATAACATGAGAAGCAACCTTTTCTACATCTTATTTCTAACAAGAATGGGAAGATTGTTCATCTTGTGAGATGAATGAGATGATGCAATGATTTTTAAAAAAGGAACGGAAATTATATTGGGACAGTGTTTAAAATCCCATGCTTTGAGTCTCTACCTGCCACAAAGTCTTTACTCCAAAAGAGGGTTGTCAGTTCAAGTTTATTCACAATGCTGAGCTTTGTGAATGTCATGAGGTCTGTCCAGGAGACAGATAACACCTTTACTTTCTTCTAGTTCCCCTGAAATTTGCCTCTTTCTTCCACCCTGACCATGCCAAGTCTGTTCTACCCCAAGGTCATGCCTAGCCATCCCACCCCCAAGTGTTCCTGCAGCAGCTGGATTGTATCAGGTGATGTCCTCAGGTCCCCTGCAGCTTAGCTCATATCCCTGTTTGCAGGGCATCACAGTTCCCATCCAGTCTGTGTGCCCAGGTTTCCTTTCTGGAGACACAGAGCAGACAGTTGCCAGTGTATGCCCAAATTACAGCCCCAGAAGAAACCAAAATGTCATGAGGCAGCCTCCATTCCTTCAAGGAATGTGGACATGCCATCCCATCTCCAGTGCAGATGTGCCAAGCACCAGTTTCCTTGGCCTTTCTACTTCCAGTTTCTTGTAATGTGACAGTCCAGACCTCACCTGCTTTCACATGCATTTTCTTCTGCCTCCTTGCACAGCTGCTTTTGGCTGTCATAAGGCGACTCTTTCTCAATTCTGTCACTCTTGTCTGCACATTTGTCTGTTTGCCAGTTCCCCTGCAATATCACCTCTTGGAGTTCCTCTTGGAAGCCACCTTCCTTCATCCCACTACCTTTCTGACTACGTGCCTGCCCCAGTCTATCCACATATTCCTTACCCAAGCACAGCTGGAAATATATTCCTTTAATTTTTCTAGTCTCTGCCCACCTGGTGTCCTTATGGCCACTTCTGTAACTATAAGCTTTATTTTCTTGTTCTCTGGCCACCCTTCCAGCTCTTCATCAGCCCAAAAAAGGCCACTTCCACACACAGTTCAGTCAACCCTTGCCCCTCCAGTCTTTGGTTGAGCACAAAGCCCTGCTGTAGAGGATGGCAGGGGCAACTTTTCCAGGAAATAGGATTTATTATTTTACTACAGGAAAACATACTCTTTTTCCTGATTTTTAATCTCAGATGGGCTAAATCATTTAGTCTGATTGTTTTTCCACAGAGATGCACGAAAGAGCCATCCTGCTGCAGTTATTCATGACAGCAAATGTCAGGAGAGTGATCTGAAGGTAGGTGCCATTTGAAAGAACAGAAACATACTCCAATAAGAGTACAGTCAGGTAATCCCAGTGACAGGTGCCATAACCAGTCATGTTTGAAAATATTATTTAAATTAAAAATAAGTGGTAATTTTAAATTGTATTAATATTTACATAGAGAAAAAGAAAAAATGGTTTTCCAATTGGAGGTCATAAATTGATAGGTGATATATGTTGGATAGGTACTTGAAATAATGTAGAAATTCGATATGGGCTCTGGAAAGGAAGTGTAGCTTATATAACTAGCTTTTTTGTGATTTTTAATAATCTTCACATCATCTCCAAACAGCTCAGATTGCAGCAAAATTAAATGAAGCCAAGCTCTGGGTATTTCCAAATGCTCAGGAGTTACCAAGCTGGGGCTAATATGGTAAATCACACATCCACTTTTTGTTAAAATAAATATCAGTTCCTGAACCTCCAAAATTATTCCTTCCTGCTCACTGCAGTGAGATGATTCAACGTGCTGGTGGAAGGTGCCTTGGGGATGGAGCCCAGGTGACTACACAGAACAGACAGACAGACAGATCTCATGAGAGGTGGCATGAAACACCCTCTGGGCACTTCACCCTGCCTGTGGCACTGTCACCTGGAGGTCCCACTCAGACCCCACTGAGGACCTGGGCAATGACTAAAACTGGCAAGAGTTTCTGCTGGGGGCAAGGCACAGGGAGAATGTCCCAGCACCACAGCTGAGGAAAATGCTACGATGGGGATCAAAAAGGCCATAGCAGAGCCTCATCTTTGTGGAAACGTGAAAAGCAGCCACAGAGAGTATGAGCAGTTTCCCTCTTTGTCCATCAGAAAGCAACCGGGAGACCTTCAGAAGACGGGTTTGAAAACAGCTGCCCCTAAAATATTTGCACCTGTGCTTGCTTTTCTGACATGACTGGGGAGGCATCCAAGATGAAACACTTGCTCTGTGAGGATTACTGGACTTCAGATCTTATACAGTTAATGGGAACACTGAATTGATTATAAGACTGAAGTGCAGCAGCCTTTTTTTCCCCCAAGGCCCAGCCCTAATAACTGCAGTGGGTTCCTATAAACTACCAAAAAAATACAGGCCATGTCACCATCCGGGCCACTCTCTATGTCAAAACTAAGTATTTAATTTAGTATAAAACAAATCTTTCTGTTTTCTTGCTGCCACAGATTTCCACCCATTGTGGTAGGTCAAATGCAGCACTTCACTACTCCTGCACTTAACAGAGCCAGTTTCCATCTTGTGGTTAAATTTCTCAGCACATTTAAACAATCAGTATCTTGGATCAACACACTGCTTATCTCCAAGTCCCAGTAGACAAGTCCTATGACGGTTATTATGTCTGAGCATGGCTAACTACTACAATATCCAGACATCCTCTCCTGCAAATTTTTGTTTGCCAGGGAACATCAGTCTTCTCCTTCTGCATTTTCTAGCAGCAGCTTCACTAAAGCCAAAGCTCTGAAGTATTTCCTTTCTTACTTCAAAATGGGTAAGTGTTGGAAAGAATCAGACACAATCGTTGTCATCCAGAATCATTAAAGAAACATGAAATCCTTCTGAAAAAGGCATAAACAACTACTTAGAGTAACTACTTTTATTGCCTTCTTATTTTTATAAATACTGAGTAAATCAAATACATGGAATCTAAAGTACTTTTACAGTTTCTTTTGTTTCTGTCTGTTCTGTTGTTATCTGAATCAAGCTGCCCATGTGATTCAGACTTTTCCCTGCTGAAGTTACTGGAATTATGTTTTCCCTGTCTGTGCACAATGAGTTATTATACATAGTTCAATAACACAGAGATAAACGATAGAAGTTCCTCTGCAGAATCTTTCCTGCCTTAATTTCTCTCACTCTTCTGAAGAATAATGTATTGTAGCTTTCCCTTTCCCCTTCAATACAGACACTTAAGACCATTCACTTTTCTACTTTTCCCAAGGTTTTACAAACCCTCAGCACTTATTCTCACAAATTAATGTCTTTACTTTTAATTTGCTTTGCATCTTTCCATATCATCTTTTCATAGACTGTAAAGATGAACAGATTTTAAAGTAGAAGTACATAGGTCCTTTCCAAATCGACAAACTGACTGCCATGTTTTATAGAAGTATAAAAGAGGAAGAATATTTGAAAGACTCAATGGTAAAGAAACAGTGAGAAATATTGCAATATCATGGTAGTGACTATGAAAGCCAACTGATGCATTAATGTTACTAAACTATGGAATGCCTTTGGCATTGGAGAGCATAAATGAAAATGTAACTGCACAAAGCTTTCCCTGCATCCTCCTGCTGCAACTTGGCCATGCTTACCTGCCGCCCTGCACACTGATCTGGCTTGCAAATCCTCACAGTTTGTGCTTTTTTTTTGTTAGCCAGTGTTGATTTTAGCCATGAGCTGACTTTCCCTGCAGCCTTCCAGGGAGCTGGAAGATGTGGAAAGCTGGCAGATGCAGGGGCAAAGAGGCGGTCAGGCCACTGAGCTGCCTGCTGCCCAAAAGAGAAAGGTATACAAGACAAAAACTCAAGCATGTGCTAGCAAAAAGGCTGCTTGATCATGGTGGTTGAAGGGTGGGAATGAGAGCTGCCAGCAGCCAGTTTATCCTGCACAGGGAAGGGAGCCATCACTGTTGGCCGAGTGCCCATCACAGTGGGGTCTGCTCAGGCCCCCTTCTCACCCTCCCCAGCCTGTTCACAATCAGATCAGTGTCACTGAAGGCTCCCACAAGCAGGAGTGAAAATGTAGACAACAACTGCGTTTTTGGACTTGGCAATGGGTGTCACTGAAGCACAAGTCACAGGGGAGGAAAGCAAGCCAGAAGAAACACAGGAGAGAAAAGAAGCCTGGAGAGGAACAGAAAAGGAGAATAATTTCATAATGATGAAGAAGAGAGAAACTAGACTCACTAACTAGTGAAAAGGGAGATGAGAAGAACACCTGTGTAAAACATCAGAAATCCCAAAGTGATTTCGTGATTATTTGTTTGTGTCCTTGCCTTCCCTGAACAGAAAGGGGAAAAGGACATGGTGGAAATAATCCTGGATAAGGTACATATAAAAGAAAGTGTGAAAAACTGAACATCAGCCACCCCAGCCTGTAAAGCAGCTCAATTAATAAGTATTCAAAATCATTTGGAATTATTTTGAAGTCACATGAAAAAAAGAGTGAAGAAATCTGTATGTGTTGACAGTCTCCAAGGGCAACTTGAGTCATTACTTAACTCTTGTTACTTGGTGCCCACAAGGCTATCTCTATCCCACTGGCACATTAACATAAGCAATAAAATAAATCACTGTAAGCCAGAATCTTTCCTGCTGGCTGTGTGCAATTACCAGTATTTGTATGCTCAGTGAAATCAAGGAGGTAGCTTATTGAAATGGCATGGAGGTCCACATCACCATTTAAACATGGATTCTTAGAATGGATAACTCACAAGAAAGCTACAAAAGGATGACTAAGATTTTTCAGACTTTACTCGTTTCTAACTTTCAGACAAAAATATATAAACCTTTTCCTGTCCTGGTTTTCAAGGTGATAATGAGGAAACCAGTCCTGGAAAACAAAGAAGCACTGGTTCCTGGCACAGCCAAGTGTCTAAGGGCAGCCAGGATGTGCTGGGCATCAATGGCTGGTGCAGCCCCAGAGCACCCTTACAGAGAAACTTCAGGCAGAGCATTCCTCCTTCTCCTCAGCAGCTAAGAGCAAACACCATGAGCATGTGTCTGCCTCTCTCCAGAAAAGGGTTCTCTTGCTTTGTAAAAAGGTTTTATACTGATGCGTTCTGGTGCTACAAATATAAAATGTATTTTCCCTAGGGAAGTAGTGAGTCTGATCCGTAGCTTTGAAGGATCCTAGGATTGTCACTCTGTACCAAAACATACCAGTGATACTGTAGACTTTTCTACTCAGTCAATTACAATATTTTGAATCACAAGGCTCTCATAAAAATTGCAAAGTTGTAAACAAGGTTCTGGCCTTGAGCTAGAAACTTCACTTCTTGAAAATAATTTTTTTTTTGAATGGTAGGAATGATGCAATTTTCCAGGAACCAGATAGGAAGGAAAAGAGAGTAAGTATTTTTTCTGGCCAAAAGATTGATGGTGATACATTTGAAATGAGGAATTTGCCTTGACTCATAGGAAATTATCTTTGTTCTTGAGGATTTAAAAACAGCCTTTGTGGAACAAAATAGAAGGCCTGAACTATGCCTGTGTTTTGAGGAAGGATAACTTTGCCTATTGAAAAGAATAACAAGGTGAAGAAATATGCTAATGGAATGTGAGGCTATTTTCATTTTTCTTTACAATTGGCTGCACCAAAGACAGATGATAGGGGTGAATTTTTTTTAAAGATCATAGCAACAGAGAAATTGCAGGAAGTTTAGATTTTGAATAATTAATCTGAATCATGTTGCTGTTGCCAAATTGTTCACTTATCTGGAAGAAACAAAAATGGATAAATTCTTTGCTTTGAAGAAATTTATTGTTTTAATAATGGTGATCTCATGTGTTATTGGTACTAACTGTCACACATTTACCTTCACGTTCTCGAAACCAACCACAAAGTTAACAAGGATTAATTGAAGCACAAACAGAAAGAGAGCTGCAAATCCCTTCCAAAATCCAGTGACAGTCTTTACTTACCATCTAATCAAATTTTCTACACAGAAAAATGTTTGGAAATTATTGAAACTATCTTCAAACCTGACAGCATCATTATTACCATCCTAAGTTAGCTTTTATTGCAGGAACATAAGCAGCTGTACTCCAAGTCCAATGATGCTGCTGGAGGAGAGGAGCAGCACTTGCTCCAGCCAGCCTTGCCTGAACTTAAAGGCAAAATTGGACTTCCCTGCACAGTGCTTGGGGCTCTGGGGACCCAAATTAAGTATATGCTTTAAGTAGCTGGAATGGTCTCACTAACTAATGCTTATTTTAAAGTAGTTTTGGACTCGAGCCTAAAACAAGCTTTTTTTTCTCAAGATCTCCTACATAGAATTAATTTGGAAACGGAAGAAAGAAATTGGAGCTCAAACTTTGCACTGAAGCAGGCAAGTAACTGGGACAAGTGCTGGAAAGGTGACAGAGAGAATCTCTGCAGCATGAGAAGAGTTACTCCAGCTCCTGGGCCTGCTATGGATACTTAATCCTATTACAAACTCTGCTGAATCCTTACCAAAACTATTCTCGTGTTATTTTCCAGGCTGAAATACCTCATGTGTTTCACAGCATCAGACATGGCACCCATAAGACAGGGCATGGCATCAGCACAGCCAGGAAGAATGGCATGGCAGGAACAAACTGTGCCACTGGGATGCATTTTCCGAGCATTTGGCCTTTGAACACACCATTTTTTTCACCTAAATGGGCTCTTACAAATATTCTCAGACATTGCTTCAGCTGCACCAGTCAAGGAATTTCTCACAGATCTCGTTTCACAGTAAATGTTTCGAAAAACTTCTCAGCTACTGGACCTGAAGTTGTTTCAGGGAAGCCACGGCCACATTTGTCTGGAGAGTTCTCATCAGGAGAATTCGGCAGATGAAGATAGCCGACTCAAGGTGGCTGCTGTGTGAGTGCTTTGTCCAAAGGCGGGTGCCCCCTGGCCCCGGGTGCTCCCCGAGCGGGAGGGGGAAGCTGCGATGCTGCGGATGCCGGAGCTGCCCCCGGCCCCTCCCGCGGGCCGGCAGTGCCGCTGTTATCCGCTGGGCAAAGTCGTTATGTCAGCACACGGAACAATATTGCTGTGTTTCCTTCCCACTGACTAGTTAGTGACCGACACTTCGCAGAAAATTAGGAAAATTCCTGCCTGCTGCTGCTAAGTAGCAAAGTTACGAAAAACCAACTATTTCCTTTAGATTCACTTCTCATTCTCCTCTTGTTACAATTTTTTTTTTCATTCTGATGTAATACAAGACCTTGTAACATTATTTTCTGTCTCTTAAGTTTCCTGCATAGGAAGCACAATCCTGATGTATTGTATTAATCCTTAAAGAGGGTCAAATGAAAAAAAAAGATAAAAATACTCAAATTTAGATGTTATTAGGATCCTCTTGAAGATGATTTTCTTGTTTTCCATATCCTGTCAGAATTTGATTTTGCAAATGAAATTGACATATACAAACTCTGATCACATCTTGCTATCAGTTTTATATTTAGATTTATGAGCTTGGTTCAGATTCAGTTTGGAATTATCAGAATTTCAGCTGCTCATTTCTTTAACACAGAAAGCAGCTCTGCAAGGAAAGTACATCTGAGGATAACAGCATGATAGATCAATAAGAGTGCTATATGTCATAACATGTTTCTATCAAAGATAAATCACTTCCCACTTGTCTGAAAGGTGCATACCTATCCCCTGGAACAGCAAAACAGAAAAGAGACAAATCTATATATCCAAAATTAAATACAGGGGAAACAGAAATAAACTGAAGACTGTTTGATTTAGTTGTCAAAGAAGTAACATTGAAATCTTTCTATACATTGTAAAAAAGGACTGTGGAAAAACTGCAGTGTAGCAGAGAAACATATTCTCAGAAAAGCCCATTTTAAAATCATGGGAGTCACAATTTAATTTTGTGACTTCCCTCCATAAACTTTTTCACAAGAACATACTGTCTCCTTCATATGGTGTAGAATGAAAGATGAGAATATGCTGTCATATATATCGAAGTAAGTTGGATTCAACACATATTTATATCAAAAGATGTAGCATCATAGTAGCCAAAAGGCATGAGAAATAAACAAGACAGGTTTTTTAAGTAGAAATTACATCTTTTATTAGATGAATTGGTGCAATTAAAAAAAATTAGAAATAAAAAAAATTTGCATGGATACAAGCTCTTGTATCGATCTGAAACAGAAGCAGCAAACCAAAGTTTGCTACGAGACTAAGTTTCCCTGCACATCACTGACTGCTCCTTTCCATTCTCACATCGGGCAGGTGATACATTACTGCTCCTCACACTTCAGGGGATAAACTTGTCAAATGTCTCCATTTTGCTAAGCAAGTACCGGATACCTTTTCTGCTGGGTGGTCAAACTTACACACACTCAATTTGGCATAGAGCAGCTTCCCTCTTCTTCAGTCAAGCTTTGAAGTTTGCTTCTACATCTTACCCAGAGATGGCCTTGTGTGCTCAAAAGTTTGCCTTGCTCAGTGTGCAAACCACTTCTTGCCAGTGTGTTAGTGCACCTCATCTCCATGAATTGTGTCCTGGTTTGTTGCCATCTCTCATGATGTTCTAACACAGAATAATCCAGACGAGTAGAAAAAAAAAGGGCAAGTTTTACTGCAGCAGCATGACAACAATATAAACACTTCAAGCACTAGTGCCACTGGCATAGGAGAAAATAAACACTTCTACAGCAAGAAATAAATTCTTAGAGAAAATTATAGACTCACGAATGAAATATGAGTGAAATCTGTATGACACAGGATTTTTAGACAGGATAAATCAGGGGGATAGAAGTCACTTCTGTTAGTAGACAAATATTTTCCAAGAACAGCTCAACACTTGGTGTTATTTAGATTTTTTATATACATATTTATATATAAATAGTCATTATTAAAAATTTAATTTAATTCTTCAAATGTGCAGCATGGATTCCAAAACTCTAAGAAAGCATGCAAGTAAGAATGCATGCTCAAACAGACCCAGATAGACCAGCTAGATTTTGCATATTATCACAAAAATGAGGGAAGGTGCAGGGTGTGCATACTGTCCCTGTGTCCATGATGAGATTTGGATCAGCATATGGGCAATGCAGGTGAGCTGGCAGTGTGGTCTTTCAATTAGGAAAGAGACAAAGACTGAAGGCATTAAAACTGGAAAGATTTGTCTGCCCCTAATTAATGACATTGATGCTCCATCTTTTTCATTATGTAATGTGACATAATGTTATTTATGGCACAAGTTAGCCTAAATAAAGGGAGACAGAGTAAGGAAAAGGGCAGAGGGAAAAACATACATTTCAAGCCAAAAGTTTTCCAAGCATGAGATTAAAATGATGAGGAAAAAAATCCCTCCATTTTTAGAAGTCCCAACGCAGCACTGTTGTGTGCAAAAGGCCTGAAGAAGGCGGCCTGTGGTTGCGCTACCCTCGTTTTCAAATTACACAGGTCATCAACTCTGTTGTCGCAACATTTTCAGGCAATTGATTACCTGGTTAGGAAGCACAACTTAATGAGTCATGAGCAGCAGTGTTTGTTGTGAGTGAGTGGCATGTGTTTGTTTAATCCACATGAGAAATTAAATGTGTGTTTAATCCACGTGAGAAGTTAAATGAAAAGTATCAGTTGCCATTTCAAACTAGATGAACGTCAGAGAAAAGCAAATAATTTTATATTTGTAATACTAGATGTTGGCACCAAACCCTTCTCCTGCCAGAAAACCAAAAGGCAAACAAGGAGCCAGTGAGTGCTTGTGCCCATAGAGGCCATGTGTGTCTCCAGCAACAGCTAGCTGTGAAATTGAAAGCAAATATTTGCTCTGCTTAAAAAATGCTCAAGTTATAATAACTGCATAGTGCTGTAAGCTTCAAGAGCTTCTTGATCATTTACAGACACTGCCTCTCTGCTTGCAGAACATTTACTGAGCACAGGGTGAGGTTCTCAGCAATTGACAATCAGTCACTCCCCTTGTTAAACCCAAAATATTTTCAAACAGAATTGTGCATCAAGTTCTGATATATCATATTTTTAGTTTCCTGGTTCCTATAGTACAGGCTGCTGTTTTTTTTTGTGGCAGTGGGCATGCCCCAAAGTCCAATCCCTGTTTCATTTAAGGTCTTGATTAGGGTTTCCTAAAACCATAATCAAAATCTTGACATTTCCTATGCCAGGCATGCATAAACGGCTTGGAGGAGAGTTGTGGGACTGGATTTGTCCTGTCTCAAAAAAGAAGAGAGGAGACCTATTTGTGGCTGAGCTTGGCTACTTTTTTCTGTCACAGATCTGCCACTTGGCATCCAAATTTTCCCAAGTCTCAACTTTGCACTATGCCACAGACTTTAGCGCAAAAAACCAAAAAGTGCAAAACCCCAGGCAAATTGCAGGACAGTGTTATTTACCTGGAATGCAGGAGCAAATGCAGTTATATAACCCAGAGAGCTGTGTAGCTCCTGTAGGGCTGTGGTCACTGCTGCAGGGAGCTGCAATGAGCTACCACGCTCCCTCCAGACCAGCATATCCAGCATTTCCAGCATCTTTTCTGAGCCTTACCCAAGGTTAGCACCACCAGCCCGTTCCCTCCCCTGTGTTACAGGGCAGCCCTCAGCAGGTCTGACAGCACTGTGCCCCTGCTCTCCTCCCAAGCACCCCAGTGCTGCTCCTGCCATGGCCTGCCCCCATTGAGGCTGCCTGGGGCCCAGGGAGGATCCTGCTGTGCAGAGGGGAAACAGCAGTGCAGTGGGGACTCTTGAGCACCCAGTCTGAGAAGGAGATATGAAGATTAAATTATTAATTTAATATTTTTAAAAAAAATTAAAAATCTCTTGTCCAAACTCTTCCAGTGGGAAGTCAGATCCCAGACAAGTTGTAGACAACTCTCATGGGTTAAAAATGCTAGCTCAGGCTTCAGGGAAGCAAAGCTGCCTGAGCACCATCTGCCCATTCCTGCCTTTGCAATGGCCCTTCTGTGAATCCGAGCTCAAGGCTTGGAATGATGTTGTTCCTAAGCAGGATGTGTGCCCCAGCCTGGTTGGAAGGAAATGAGATGGCTCTGCAAGCATAGCCTAGTAGGGAGGCACGATCCTGCATGGACTGCTCCCTGTCCCTGGGCCCTTGTAACTTCCAAGAAATTATTTACACCAGTATGTCCTGGACTCCCCATTATGGGCCAAATTTCAGAAAGTGCTCCAGCAAAGCATTTGTTTTATGTGTCTTCCTGCCTCCATTGTGTTCAGGAAGCTTCTGGCCAGTCCTAACACTGAGATTGCCTAAGCAGCCCCTCTCTGCCCATGCATAGAGGGGTGATGGACTCTGTAAAACTGGCACAACAACTCTCTCTAAAAACAGTAATTTTGGACTACAACCTTCTAGAAAAGCATCCACAGCCTGAACTGGGTAGCACTTGTGATGAACATGAATATTTCAGAACACATTTGCAAAATGCAGTTATGCCTTCCTTTTACATCTGCATTAAGCCATGATGGTAATACTAAAAACACATTGGGCTTTGTGCACTAGTCCATAATAATACTTCCAATGTGACTTCAGTACCTGAATGCACAAAATTTGCAGGATCAGGCTATGGCTTTCTGCCAAGGCAAGTCTTTAAGAAGACAGCATTTTCAAAAGGCCATTTTGGACTAGCTATACTTAGCAAACTTCAGTCAAACTCCTGCATGAAAGACAAATTCTAAACCCATTCTCAGGAATTTTTTAAAAATGTATTTATTATAAAAGCTATAGTAGCATCAGCTAATATAGATTATACATTAGATATCTCTAAATTTTAGGTATAAAATAATAATGTAAATTTATATATCCTACATATTGTAATATAGGTTTTGTCTTCTGGTTACTCAGAGCTTTATTCAGCAGATCTACTGGCAAAGCATTTGTTGCACTCTGATCTTCTAAGAACTTTTTCTACTATCAGTTTCCTCTGATACATTTTTTTAAACCAACATTTAGACTTTTACACGAGTCTTTGAAATTTTATTGCACTTCACCTCTGGTGCAGTCTTGTTAAAATGTTACCGTTACCTGTTTTCTTCATCTCCTGACTAAGCAACATGAAACAGATGGTGGAACAGGAGGGACCTGTAGATGAGTGAAAGCAGTGGGAATCAAAACTGCTGAATCCCTTTTCCAGTGTGAAGAACCTGTGCCAATGCTTGTGTGTGTTCCACTGACAATGATCATCTTGTTTCTGTAAGCGGGCACACATTTAGTTGTATGCCTTGCTAAGTGAACAGCATCTTCTGCTAGCACACATCTGTCAGAAGAGGCTGCAGGACAAGGCAGGTGGTCTTCACTTGGATGTTCAATTCTGGTCACACCAACTGTCCCAGGTAGGACACTAAGGGATGTGAGCCCAGACAGGAGAGAGGTTTAAGCCCACCATGTTGAAATACATTTTCATAGGTGGGCAAATATACAGATGCTGGAAGACAATAAAACAGATGCTGGTAAAGAGCAGGTTTGGTTTTCCATCTCCAAAGATGTCAGGAGCTGGTATGAAGGCAGTCCTACCTCTAGAGAGGTAAATATCAGTAATTAAGGAAGACACGTGAAGTCTTCTCTCTTGTAACACTGTGCTTCTATCATTAATATGGCTATATAGAATTGTACAAAGAGTGGGGAACTGTTCTAGGAAATAAACGTTGCAGGTGCTGTATCCAGCTGGAGACTGTGAGCAGTCTCATTTTGTACCCAAAACCTATAGCACCAGGACCTGCATGGAAGATCCTTTCTTCCAAAAGAAATGCAATAAAAGGTCTCTTGCTTGTAGCATCCTCTTGAGGACATTAAAGAAAAGGATATCCAGTCTTGAACTACTTAATCTTGCTGTAACATTTGATGGGAATCCTAAATAAATAAAGTATTCTCCTTTTTTTTCCCCAAATTTTCAATTTGCAATGGGACCAATAATACTTGCCCCATGTAGCAAAATACTAAGAGATGCTGAGATGAAAAATGCTGTCTAAGTTCAAAGTACTTAATGTAATCAATAATGCTACAATATGATAGACTCCTCACTTCAATCAAGTGCACTCAAAAAAAATACTATGTGCTCTAAAGATAATTTCCCAAACACTATCCTTGAGATCAGAGGATTCAGATATAGAGTACTTACCTAGATTGCAGGAACACATGCCATTTCTAGTCTTGTAATTAGGCAACAGAGCAGATCTAATCACTTCATTACTGTAATGACAGCTGCTACACGAAGCCCAAAACCAGAGAGAGAAATAGGTCACTGCACAGGTACCTCAAAATGTGTTTAAGCATGACTGCTAATAGAGCTGCACACTTTGACGTTTTTGTCTGCTATTTGCCTTTTCTCCTCATCTGCAGCTGGAGCTCAATAGCCTGTCTGTGAGGCACCACTTTGACCAGCTCCCTGCCACAGGGGAGGCTCAGGGTAAGCAGCCACACCAGCAGGGCTTCAAACTTCCCAGCCTTGAGCAGATCAGGAAATCTTGCTGTATTTATAACATGAAATTCCAGTTTGTTTAATTTTATTAAATTAAGGAAATTTACTCCTTGGTAAACAGGTAATTAAGGACATGCACCTTTGATAACCATTGAATGCAGATACACATAGCATGGCATTGGCCTATAGCACTGTCACAATCTAGGACTTTCATGGAATATGCAACACCCAAAGACTTGTAAATGATGGGATAAATTCTGCTTTCACTGATTTAATTTATGTTTAATGAATATTGAATTTGTTTGTATTTTACAGAATAACAAAAGCTAATGTAAGTACCAGAAGAAGTGTGGGATGGGTCCTGGGTACCACATGAGGCATCTGCCTGGTCTTACAGATGTGTGAACAACATCAGATTTTAAATAAACAGACTATTCCTGTCAGATTTCAGACACACTTCCTGAAATACCCTCAGCTTTATTTTGGTTTATACTTGGTTTATACTTTTAAAAAGTATTTGCCATCAAGATGTTTTTAATTTTCATTTTAACCTGATCCTCTACTCCCTGAGTCTGGATTTCTTGTGTATAAATCTAAGTTTTATTTGTAGTATGTTTACTGTGGTGATTTAAAGAATTCATCATTTTTCCACCATCCTGAAAATCTTATGTCGTCTTATTAGATGACAATTGCCAAAAAAAAAAAAAAAAATCATTCCTTTTTCCAAATTCTCCCATGTCATGATGTTTCATGATACCATGAGGTCAGCAATCACATTATTGCAGGGTTACACTAAGATCAGTATGTACAACCTGGATACTTACAAGTCATCATCTAACTTCACTCATAGTCAGGTAAACGAGCATTCTGCTTTCTAAAGACACTGATTTCCCTCAATGCTCATGAATTTAAGCAGCAGTGAGATATGGTCATCAACTTTAAAAGCTTTTAATTAATGATATGGATTTAGATATATAATATTTGGCACCTAAATTCTGAACTAAATTTTAATTTTTTTTCATTCATGTATCTATACCTATAACTATCTGTCTGTCTGTCTGTCTGTCTGTCTTTTAATTTATCTTCTTTAACAGAGGATAATTCCATTACTGTGCTCTGCACTAGCAGGCCAGTCCTAGATTAAATGAATTATATTTAGTATAATTTAATACAATATATAACTAAGTATTTTTAGTATAATTTCATTCACAACAGCTATGAATTCTCTCATGTTTCTATACATATCCCTTTCTCAGTAGTTATGCTGTATATGCTGGGACTAGGAGTTGGAGTTTGCCAGGACAATTTCTGACAACATGACATCACAGATATTATCCCTCAAAATGCTAAGTTACTCTATACAAATGGAATGGCAAGCCCCATTCTTTTCTGGGGAAAAGAAGAGAGGATCTCATCTTTATGGTGTCACACAACTCAGCATCCTGGTCACCACAAAGTCTGAATTTACTCATTTCAAAAAGATCAAAGTTTTATGATCTACTCAGACTATATAAACTGGTCTATAGTGCTATAAACCGACGTCAAGAAGCAAAGGAAAGTAAATAAAGGAGCATTTTCTTACACCTACTTTTGTTTAAATTAAGCTTTTATTATCACTGTGGAAACGTGAAAAGCAGACATATCACTGCAGACATCTATCTTATTTGTAAATCTCTTTCATTTTATCCACTGCTACTTCCTTAGCCTCATGCAAAAAGTTTGAAAACTTTGTATCCCAGTAAAACACTTGTTCTGACCAAAGAAAAGAGTTAGAGCAGATGATCAGGATTTAAGGAGAAAAAGCACAACTACCTGGTTCGTTGCGTGAATTCCTGAATCTAAAGAGGAAGAGCAGAGGACAATTCCTATTAAACCAAGATTACTCATCATCAGTCCTATACCATACTTTGGCCAGGAAAGTAAGGAGTGATAACATCTCATGGTCACAGCATTACAGACATGCATGCAAGATTTCGCAGCCCTGGAAAACTGATTGTCTCAACATGCAGAGTTGGAGGCGGCTGAACACATGTTTAAACACAGTTGATGCTATCAGTGTTCACGAAATCTGTGACAAGTGTGGGCAGTTCTTCTCAGAGTATCACGCAAGACCAGTCATGTACAGATCGTACACTATGTATCACAGTCAATGATCCCCCTTGCTCAACTGCAAGGCAAAATATCCCCCTCTGCTAATGTCACAGTCTCAGTGTCAGGACCCTGCTAGCACCAGAAGACTTTTAACGTGGTGGTAGATATCCCTGGAACTTTTATTTTTGTTTGCTAGCAAATCCTCGCATGGCCACTAGAGAATCCATAGATATTTGTTGAAACATTTACTTTATTTCCTCGCATAAATTTGTACTGTGCAGTCAATACCTTGCTGTTCCACCCTGAAAGACTTCACCCACCTCAGCAAGACCCATGGTGTGTTTGGGCTTGAACCACACTCAGCCCAAGCAGGTACCAGTATTTTGTTTGTCCTTGCAGCACATCTCCAAGACTTCTTGAGCCCACAGTCTCTGTGAAGCCTTGGTAGGAAAGAGATCTCCCTGTATAATTACTTCCTTTAAGAGGACCAGTACTGCCCCCTCCTGTGAGCAGCCCCATGGCTAAGACAGTGTTATCAAACCTCAACTTGTTGGCTCTTTGCAGCCAATGAGCACAAATTCCTCTTTCCAAAACAAAAAACAAAAAACAAAAAAGTAACAAAATTCTATGTGCATTTCAGTTCAACCCGATTTAGATGTAGTACCCAGGCACAAAAATAGCCATTGCTTGCACCCTTTGCTTCATCACTGTTCTTGCACAGCAGTCAGAGACTTCAAAGGTGTTCAAGGTCACTTCCTGGCAGCAAGCACCTTCTCTAAAAAACACAGGATTTTCTCCTTCAGCTGGCTTTACACTTCCGATCTGTTCTCTTTTATTCTCCTCTCTTTCACACAAGTACTAACACATAAGTTCAAGCATGCCAATGACGGATGTACTAAAATAGAGGTGAAGAGAACTCTGTAAGCACCTCCAGCTCCACCTGTCAGGCTCATCACATCAGCCGTGAATTCCTCTGCCCCAGGCACAGCCACCTCCAACTGCAGCAACTCTGTCCCCCTGGGCTGCAGCCATATATCTGCCTGAGGGTAAAATAGTTGAACAGATAATCATACAAAATTAATGATGCTCTGTCATCAGCTTTGTTTCAGGTGCAAGAATTGTGTCTGGAATGTCTGGTAGGCTTTGCTGCAATTTGGAAGCAAAGGACAACAAAGAAGCCAAACAAGCCCCACTTTTCAACAAAATGCCCGCCAAATCAAACAGCATTCTGAAACGGCATGAAGCAAATTGCTAAATGTTTACACATGCAATAATTTAGTCAACCAAAGAAGTATTTGTTGTCTTTTGATTTAAGTTTACTTTTATTATGTAGATATATTTTTTGCTGCATACCAGCAGTTTCCGTTAGTAAGTATAAGTCAGTCAATAAGTATAAATTTTTGAAGGAGAGTACAGATGGGAATTTCCAGACTCTGGAAGAACATTGCACTTCAGAGGGTAGTTCTGAAAATGAACATGGCTGTTGATTCATTTTAAGCAGGCAAAATATAATCTAAAGGATATTTGGAATTTGCAAGTCTGAACAAAAGCAGGATGAGAATGGCAATACCACAAACAGAGAAAGGCTCAGGGTTATTTCAGAGGAAAGAAAAGATCCATTTTGGCTAGATAAAAGTGCTAATTGAAAGGCATCCAAAAAGAGATCTGAGACAGATGCCCATCTCATACCAGTTTAAGATGGGCAATAGAAAGAAAAATATTACAGTAAATTCCTGAATCTTTGTAGTATCTCTCTAAACCAGAAATAGGAGTGAGATAATGAGTGAAAAGAATAACGAGAAAGTTCCAGGAGTGAATAGGGTCAATAAGGAGTGATTGTCATGAAAACCTGTTGAAAAAAAAGCTTACAAGAAACCATAAAATTAGAACGAGAAGATGCCTGCCACAAGCATCAAAATTTCAGAGCATAACAAGGCGAACAACCAACAATGATAAAGAATCAAAGAGATATTGAGAGGGACAGTGGAGAAATCTGAAATACTAAAAATGCAAGGTAAGATAGTTTCCATTCCTGAAAAATGCTATCACTTCTGTGGAGCTGTGTTAAGATATATTAAAAGTTGTTGTTTTTTTTTTTTAATTCTATGAAAAATAATTACCTTCATTCTAAGAATGCACATGCCAAGGTAAGAATCAAATAGTTTGCCTTTACAATCATAAAAGGAAAGAAGTTAGCAAAACACATCAAATCAATGATCATTCACTTGATACATGTTTTGTTTTAAAGAAACAAAATAGTTTCCTCTTATTCCCTATAGCAACACCACCTAACCTCATCCACTATATAATACACATTTTTATTCCATAATCTGGGTGAGAGATTGATTTTCAGTTTACCATATGCAAGTCTAATTGAGTCAGAGTGAATAGCAAATATCTGCTTCTCTGCTGTTAGGCATGGTACCTTGCACTGCAGGCTGGGTAGGGAGTGAAGCCTCTGTCTCAGGATCTAGTTCCCCATCTTTTGTCAGTCTTAAATTTCTCTGGAACTGCATATGATTCTGGTGTGAGAGGTTCAATCACATGAGTAAGATTGAAAGATCAGCCCTTGCCTTAATGCCCTTGTTCAGCTAGCTCTTCCTCAGGCTTCACCCTCGATACTGGGATGATATACGGCTCTTGTCCTAGCAGGGTGCAATAGGTGTTAATTAAATTGTTGTTTGCACAGCACTTCACATTCAGAGCACTCTGGGGTCCTCAGCACAGGAGACACATGGGGCTGCTGGAGCAGCAGGGCCATAATGATGAAAATAGGTATGGAGCACCTTTCCTGTGAGAAAAGTCTGAAAGAGTTGGTGCTGTTCAGCCTGAGGAAAAAAAGGCTCCAAGGAGACCTCATTGTGGCCTTTCAGTTCCTAAAGGGGGCCTATAGGAAAGAGAGTGACAAACTTTTTAGCAGGGCCTGTTGCAATAAGACAAGGAGTGATGGTTCTAAACTGAAGGAGGGTCAATTTAGATCACATGTAAGGAAAAAGAGTGGTGAAACATTGGAAGAGGTTGCCCAAAGGGGTGGTGGATGCTCCATCCCTGAAAACATTCGAAGTCAGCATGAATGGGGCTCTGAGCAACTTGATGTAGTAGAGGATGTCCCTGTTCTTTGCCAGGGGTTGGACTAGACGACCTTTAAAGGTCTTTCCAACCCAAACTGTTCCATGATTCTGTGAACTGCCCTATTGAAAAAAAAAAAAAAGTGGTGAAAGCACCGAGGCAGGAATACAATTTGTATATGCAAAGTCAGTAATTTGAAAACCACAGTTCTTCATGTGTGTCATCTGCCTTTTTGGCCTGACATTTAGGAAATCCAGTAGTGGAAATTCCAGAGCAAGCACCTCAAGAAGCTTCAGAAAAAGTTGCCATGAAAGATTCCCAGAAGCCATTACCCTCCATGGGTGGCCAGGCAAACTGTGCCCAAACCCACAGACTCCATCACCCTTTCATTCTTTGCCTTGTGATATCCCATGCAAGTCATGTGTTCTGCCGGGGGGGGAAGCCAAGGACAGCTGCAATACCATCTTGCTTCAGGTTAGTTCTTGAAAAGTTTTTCCAAGCCAAAAATCTCATACAATGCTTTCTAGATATTAGTATGGAAATAACGAGCTACAGCAAATCATTTGTGCATTGAATTCCCCGTTCATTTTGAGGAAAGTGTCTTGCCCCAGCAGGAAATGCTCTGATCTCTTGCACAAATGGCAGCATTTTCAGCGTATATATTTTGCATGACAAAACAGGAAATCGCCTAACACAATAATGCCAGATCTTCCGTAGCCATTTCAAGCCGCAAAAATCCAGCCTGCCTGCCAGGAGGGGTTCTCTTGTGGCCAACCGTGGCGTGAAAAAAGAGAGAAAAATTATTGTCTCTTGTAAAAAGAGTAAAAGGTGAGAGGTTTTCTTAAAACAAAGAGAGGTGCCGAAGGTTCGTGCAGCCGGGGAGCTGGGCGTGTCGGGGGGCCCGCGGGTCCCCTTCCCGGACACGTGTGAGCGGCGGCCCGCGGAGTCCCCGTGT
>VZTB01003997.1:103672-159517 GCA_013397245.1 Thryothorus ludovicianus | reverse complement strand
CGCAGCGGGCCGGGCGGGGCTGGGGGAGCCCGGCGGGGCGCAGGGGACGCGGGGACGGGGCGGCCATGCGGCATCTCCGCGCGGCTCGGGCGCGCTGCCGCGCCGGCGGCGGGGGGCGATGCTGCCCTCGCCGACTGCTGAGGCGGGCATGGAAAAAACCCACAAACAGACAAACAAAACCCGCAGAAAGAAAAACCTGGCAGTCCGCGGCTACGGGCTTTCGCTGGCAGCGAACAAAAAAAAATTAGTAATAATGAATGAGTTTGCCCCTTATGACGGCCGGGTCGCGGGTGCCGCAGCCCCCGCAGGGTGCGCGGCCGCGGTGTAGCGTGCCCGGGAAACGTTCCTGCCTTTCCCTTAAACCCAGCACGGCCATGGGGTCAATGCAAGTTTTACGGTATTCGGAAAATGCAGGCTGGGCCCACGGCGCGCACGCGTGTGCGTGGTGCCCGTAAATACATAGTAACAGCTGAGGTGGTCGCTTTCAGCGAGCAAAGGCGAGAACAAAAAGAGGCCCGAGCGAATGCCCGGGGGTGCTTTGGCTCACGTGTGTGTACGTCCAGCTCGCTCTTGTAGCAGGCGACTTGTTCCATTGTTTTGCAGAGTTCGTAATGCAACCTGTAGCTAGGACGTGTTGTGTCTGCTTCCTTGCTAGAGAGGAGAAGATGAGGTGTGCAAAGCCGTGCTTTCTTTATGTGACATTGGAAGGATTGAAATAAACCCTGGATCTGGCAGCTGGTTTTATGGAAGGAGATGCTATAGTTTCCTTGTGCCACCAGCTGAATTCATATCCGTAGGCTATTCAGAATCACAGCCTCATGTGGGGCATTTCTACCAACGTCTAGTCCAAATTATAAATAGGAACCTGCTGTGCTTCATTCACCTTCACGTTTGTTTGGCTTTTACTTGTGCTTGAAAGGGAAAATAACATAGGACAGACATTGTTCTAAAAGTAAAGTGTAAGAAAAAGAAGCGTGTTGGTTGATAGAATATATTGCAGGAATAGAAAACAAAACAAAGCAAAAATTCCCTACATTCTGAGTCTAACCTTCATAGATCAGAAGTAAAAACAGCTACAGAGGGAGAAACAGCATCCTCCATCTAAATTTTACTTCATTTCCTACCAAAACACCAACTTTGTTTAAAAAGCCTCTAAAAGGAAATTCCATCTGTTGCTGAAGGATATAGGTATCAATAACTGCCCTTTCCAGGCTAGGAGACCCTGCTGAAATGGCGCTGAAATCCGCTTTGCAAAACCTGCATGAAATCTCGGAACTGCCATATTGCTGGTGAGCAGAGGCCTTCTGCTGAGGCTCGGTGGAAATTCACTGACTAAAATGGGATCTGCTTCACTGTCGTACTGAATGACTCTTCTTTGACTTTGCCTTTTTGGAAGGTCAGGTTTTTTTCTTTTTAAGAGGCACCATAGAGAGAGCACTTCACTGGAGCACACTGCAGCATCCTCTGTCTTGTCACTCGAGACTATTTATGCTGTAGTTGGACTGACTGGGCTCTCCAGGCTGAGGTGAGGATGGGAGACAGTTGTTGGCAGTGAGCACCAAGCTGCACATACCCGTGTGAATAGGATTATCCCCTGAGTTTGAGGCTTTCTGCAGACTGCTGTAAAACATGGAGGGTCAATTGTCCTTCATGCCCAAATCCTGCTTTTTACAAGGGTTTTAAAGGATGGAAGAGGAGGCAGTGCTCTCAGTCTTCCTGCTTGCAGGCTGCTCGCCCTGGGTTTCTGTCCTACATTTTGTCTGTGTTTGCTGTTTTAGGAGCTTGTTCTTAGCAGTGTAAGAGTGGTGACTGAGCAGAAATGGCACTCTCTCCTGTTCTCTTCTCTCTCTTTTTAACATCTTGCTCATTTCTGTTGGAATGGGCGGAGCAAGTAACATGATAATAACTATCACTTGAAAGTTTGTATTGTGAAGGCAAGTGAATGTTGTGGAAATATTTAAATATTTTAAGCCTTAATTCAGTTTTCTTTCTGATGGATACTTACTGCTGTGACCTTAATCCAATCCAAGAAGTTTGAGCAGCTGCTCTTGGGAAAAATGGCAGCTTTTTCATGTTTTGCAGTTAACTCTTACAATATTTGCCCAAGCTTATCAGGCAAATATTGCTTTGAGCCTCTTACAGTCAAGAAAACTGAGGCAGAGAAATTACTTATAAACCGGGGCAGAGGAAAAGTGAGCTACACGTGAACTTTTACAAAGGATTCTTCCTTCTGTAGGGCAAAAGTTTGTTGAAATGGGAATTTCATTGCTGCTGCTTAACCCATGGAAATACATCTGGATAGTGTGTTTTATTGCAGTGACCCATAAAGCCCCACTCATACAGCATTTCCACTTTCTGTGGAAGACAAGAGTGCATTTATTTGTGACCATGCGTTGTGGGATCTCTTCTGAAAACCAAGACTGTCGAGAGGATTTCACAAAGAAATGTAATTAGGAAAAAATGTGACTATATTCCTCTGCCAAATGCCTTTCCTAAATTGACTGGGAAGGGCTCAAAACAAAAATGTACTCAAAACCATTTTCCTTTATGGCTCATCTTTAAGTGTTTTGCCTAAAGTAATGAATCACTTGGTGAATCAGACTGGGATTTTATGGTTTCTTATTTGCCTGCCTTTGATCAGCTGAGTAGCCTGTCGAGACTTAATTTGGGACTGTCTTCCCTTTCTTTATGGCAGCATGGAAGGGCAGTGTGGAGAGTGATGGGGCAGAGCAGGAACATTTTCCTGTTGCAGCACAAGGTCATGCACTACCAAGAGAAATGTTGACAATCCACATTTGTTCTCATCACTTCTGTTTTATAGCACCCTTTCCTGAGCTTCCTTCCCAAGAGTTCTGTCGCTTATTTTCCCACCCCCTATCTTATCTTTTAACTGTTTCCATCCTGCATGCCATGGGGGCTGTGAGAGAGAGGAGCCTGCGGATGGGAGGGGGTGGCTTGCAGACACCAAGCAAATGGCTGCAGCAGCTGAAGGCCTTCCGGCCGCCGCGCTGCCCTCATCCTGCCACTGTGGCATGGGCAGGACCTTGTGCTGGCACCTTGTTGGTTCTCTGTGGTGCCTGGGCCCAGCTGGGACACCACTGGGGCCGGGGTGAACCCGCTTCCTTCCACTGCTCCTGTGGCTGCAGCCTGCTGCAGAGGGGCATTGCTGAGGAGCTGGAGGCAATGACATTTCAAGCACTGCAGATGTTTGCTCAGTGGATGTGAGTCAGTCTAATTTCCAAGCTCTTTGTTATCTCAGTGGCTCTTCTCTAATCTCTCCATTTTGTCCTTTCTGTAGATGAGGACTAAGTCTGGAGCTTTATGTCCCTCATGTCAGGTGTCACCAATGCAGAACAAAAAGGAGGTAGTTGCTTCTCTGCCTCCCAGCATGATACTGTTACGTATAAAGCCTATTCTTGCTTTTTGTCATTTAAGTGAATAGTCCATACACAGAGTTTCAGTCTCTGTGTTTCATTATTTATATCCATAGTGTCTTACTGGTCATATTGCTCTTCTTTGAAAGAACTTTCAAAAGTGTGAGCAAAGAAAGGCGTATCACGTCTCAGGCTTTGCAGGAACAAAAACAGCTTGTGCGAAACTCAAGTGCAGGGCTCTGATGACTTATAATCAACCAAGAGGAGTTCTTGGCAAAACTCCCTTTGAGAAGAAAGTTGAGTCACATTTTGTCTTTTAAGCAAATTATCTTAAATTCCATAGTTAAATGTGCTTAGTGTGTCTTGGATATTTACCAACCCCAAGACCATTTGACTGCAGGAAGCACACAGTGAATGAAGTGCCCAGTGAAAGGGCGATCTGCAAAAACCGTACCCAGAGATGGACTAGATGTTGTCCAGCTTGACCACTTACCCAAATGCCTCTCACATATTAGGTCAGCTTTTGAGCAGCCATGTGCCTTAAGATGGCACACTTTTGAAACTGTGTCATTTACAGAGTATGAAAAAAAATTGGCATGCGAATTAAGCCATCGTAGTTACAGGGATTGTTTTTTTTTAATGTTTCACAAGTCAACAGAGAAAATTACCACAGTTCTTGGAATGTGTTTTAATGGATTGTGAAGGTCTTGCTGTCCTTGAAAATAATAAACTCATTTTATCTTTCTGTGTCATCTCATAGTCCTCCTGAAGTTGTGGCCAGTTGTAATCTTTCCCATATTCTGCACAGGGCACACAAAGAATAAATTATCTGTAATGGCTTTTACAAGACATATCACGGGATGTTTAAAGAGAAAGCTAAGCTGCTCTGCCAGAGCAGTGCTTTTTCTGCTAAACAGAGGAGCTGGGTAAGCTATCAAACACAGATCCTTGAGGTTCATTTTGAAGAGTCATTAGCTCTTTACTGATTTTCTCTTGGGGTGTTGCCTTCTTCAAGGAGGGATGCTTGCTCATCTGAGTAGAAAAATTTGAAGTAAGAGCAAAATTCTGATTTATCCTTTTATGGTATGTTAGTTCTGTGTCTCAGAGAGATTTGATGGCAGGTGTCTGGAAGTTTTCCTTTCAAGGGGTTTAAGGCTGGATAGAGTAGTAGGCACAGTGACTGAGGTGATTGGGATTTCTGCAGTCACTCTTCACATGATTATTTGCTGTCTTTCAATGTGAATTAGAAATAAAGCTCAGCATAAGAACTCTTGCCAACATAGCATTTTTATTTGCATTTCTTTTAAGACATTTCTTGAATGAAAAGGCCATAAAAGTACAAATATTACCCTGCTGTTTCCAATATAGCTCAGTATCAACATATGGTGAATTTTTATTAGTTGAAGCAATTTTGGTTGTTTTTTTTTCTCACAGCACTAGTGGGATGTACACCTGGGGTGGCAACTTGCTTAGTTCAGCTATCCCAGCATTGAATCTCCTTTTGGGAGCAAAGCTATTGCAATTGCAGGGAACAGCTAGTGTGATTGCAAATCCCTCCCATGGGTCAGGAGGGTTGTCCAGCAGCAGCACCAGGCTCCACTGTAGAGGCCAAGTGACAGGCCTGGAGTGGACACTTGACTTGTAGGGAATTAAACTAGCTGACATGAACCCTAACCTTTGGGATTTTAGATTTTTTTTGGACTCTGTGATTTGTCACATGTGTGAACTTGAAGTTTAGACTAGGTGATTTGGGGATGAAATTCATGTGACCACCTACACTACCTGACTGTGGAGATTGCCCAGAGTAATTAGCAGTGACAAAGACTTTTCTCTGTATATCTCTAAGATAAAGTTATCATTGCAAAAATTTTTTTATTTGCATAGTGTTTTATTGCAGGTATCACACTTGTAGCACCCTTTGAATCTTCAAGATCTTCAAGCAATTCACAAACAGAGTGTTACTGTTGCTACTATCATCTTAATTTTATAGGTGGAGATGCAGAGGTCATGTTGATTTTACTTTGCCAAAGATCTGTGATGAGTTCATGCCATGACAATGAAAACTTCAGTTCCCAGCCCACCACTTGCTCCTCACCCACCTCGTGTTTTGACACTGAGATCAGATTTTCTCATACTTGGAAGTGCTATGCATTATTTCATTCAAGATTTTTTTTCGTTTGTTTCAGAGTTTTGTTTTGGTGTTTTTTCAGTAAGTCTCTTGCCCTAGCAAGAACCTGACACATATTCAGGGATGTGCCCACTGTCATGATGCTTCAGGAGCAACTCATCCAACAGAAACATAGAATCTGCTGAAATGATTGCTGGTGCTTCAGCTTGCTCTAGGATTTTGCTCTGTCTTATAGAATCATAGAAGGGTTTGGGTTGGAAAAGATCTTCAAGATCATCTCAATCCAACCCCTCTGCTGTGGGCAAGGACACCTTCCACTACACTAGGTTGTACAAAGCCCTATCCACCCTGACCTTGAACAGTTCTAGAGGGGGACATCCACAGCTTCTCTGGGCAGCCTGTTCCAGTGCCTCACTACCCTCATGTCTTCCTAATATCTAACATAAATCTGTCCTCTTTCAGTTTAAAGCCATTCCCCCTTGTCCTGTCACTACATGCCCTTGTGAAAAGTCTTCATTTGATTAGTTTTCTGCAGAAGCAGGGTTTTGATTGAAACAGACAAAGCTTGTCACTTTTGTGATGCTGAGACTCCTTGGGAGTGGAGCAGGGAGCTGTGTTCTGCCAGTCTGGTGCTGTAGTGTCTCAGTGACAGCGGGGCAGAGGGGGAAGCTGGAGCCACACGTCAGTGAGCCGTGCAGCCGCTCTCCAGCGCGCTGCTTACCTCACACCGCTGCTAATTTCAGCACCTGCTTTTGAAACACTTAGTGGGGAATTTATTTAGCAATGTCAAGGCAGTTCTGAAAATCCTCCTGGGCATCATGGTGCAAAACGGTGCCCAAAGGAAAAGCTTCTCTGCTTGAATCTCAGATGAACATTTACACAGGCTTTAAAATGCCAGGGGACACAGATCCTGGTACAGAGGTTGCTAGGTCTCTTAAGAAATTGTTTCTTTTAGGAACTCACGGTCACAAGAAATTTCAGAATTTCAGAAGGCTTGGTCCTTGCCACCTCAGCAGTCACCGTCTCCTGTGGCTTTATCCTTTTATAAAAAGATTGTGCTTCTCTTCCAAAATAGGTAGACTATTTTATCCCTGCAGCCTCCAGGAAGACTGTTCCAGAATGCTAAAACCACCCTCTGCTTGCCAGTCTGCATTTATTTATCAGCAGCCTAAATCAAATTTTTTTTTTTTTTAATATTTTATTGTGCCAACATTTTAATACCTGAGCAGTTTTCTCCTGGTATCTGTAGTGGAAATCTCTTTTGCAGAGGAGTTGAAAAGTACCCAGCTCACACACTCCAAACTCTACCCTCGCACCACGCAGTGTTTGCCACCATAATCACAGGCTTAGCTGCTCCTTCAGTTGAAGAGGAGGGATCCTGCCCTGCTGTTAGCCTCAAGGATAGCCTTTAAACTTAGCACCTGAAGTTTGGACAGGGTGGATTCTTGAGGAATTCTTTAGAGCATGTGTAAATTTTAAAATAACATTTCTGAGAAAGTATTTACAGGGGGAAAACTGCTCGTGTGCAAAGCCATCTTCTGTGTGGTGGGGATGTGGTATAAAACAGAAGTACTGGCTTCTGTAAACTTAATTTGAAACAGGCCGATGTCATAACTGAAGAAGTGAACTGCATCCTCCTGTCTTGCCCCGCAAGAGCCTGGGGATGCTCATGCCTCTTTTGTTGCATGCAAGCAGTTTGATGGTTTTGGGGTAGCCTTGAGAATTTAAAAATATCCCCAAATTAATCTGGTATCTGAGGGTTCACCACATACCCCTGGCTGAATAGTTGTTTGGCAATACTGCAGGAAATTCATTCATAAAATGGGAATTGAGAGAGCTGTGGTGCAGGAGCTTGTTTGTGAGTAACACTCTGTTGCCTCACTACCACGTTAGAGTTGTAGCTCAGCCGAGAGTGGTTGGACTCCGGGAAATATTGGTCTTTCAGTAGATTTGCATTGCTGATGAGGAAGTATGTCACCGTAGCAGACTTCTCTGATCTGCCTTTGTGCTTTTACTCTCTGTGCTTTTATGGAACACATCTATCAGAGGAGAGATCACCTGATCTCTAGGTAATAACTGCTTGACACTAGGTATGCATTGCTCTTTCTTTCTGTGATACATGAGCTTAGGAATTTAGGTTTTTTCTGTTTCTCTCCTTGTTCATAACAAGTTTAGCCATCCAAAAACTTAAACAAAGCATCCACTGCACCTCTGCTTTCCCAAAAATCCTTATCAGGTTGGAATACATGTATTAGTAGAACTGAGTACTGGGATAAGTCTGTCCTCTTTCTATCCCACTTAGCATCAGCATGGACATGTATTTTATAATTTTAAATAAGAATGGAGAACATACAGAAGACAAACTCCATATATTGAATTAGGACTTGGACAAGCAAATATTTTTTATTCCTTAATTTGCAGGAGGTTAATCATTTTTCCTGAATCAAACAGGCTTGGTTTGCTCACAAGTTAAAAAAAAAATACTGTCTTCAGCAATTGATTGCTGGACAGGATAAATTTATAAGGTTAGTGAGATTGATCTCATTAAGACATACAACATTACTACTGTTCTGCAATGTATTTAGGTCATAACCTGAGGTCCATCTAACAATACAAATTTAGGTTAGGTGTGGATGTCCCTCCTGTGCAGGTTTCAGTGATTTCTCCTGGTGATATTGCCTGCTGTTAGTGGTATACATCTTGGATTTTTTTCTTTTGTTTTGTTTAGGTTGCTGACACCGTGGCTGCAGTTTACCCACGAGATACCAACCAAACACTAGTGTTTGAAAAACTACTTGGATAGGCACAGTTCCTCACCCAACATGCCTTTCAAAGCTGGATTAGAACTGACTGAATTGCAGAATATGACTGTCCCTGAAGATGATAACATCAGCAATGATTCAAATGATTTCACAGAGGTGGAAAATGGCCAGATAAATAGGTGAGTATTTTTCCACTGACGTTGCCTCTGCTAAGAAACACACTGCTTAAAAACAGCATTCTAATTTTCAGTATATGTCTTGAATTATTCATTACCAAGTCATGCTCCATTTGAAGATGTAATTTGAATTTCATACGTAACATCTGTTGGGCATAGGCTGCAATAGCAGATAAAGCAAACACTGTAGCAATTTATTCATCATTTTGAATCTTTCAAATTAGTCTAATAAAATTCACAAACATATAAAGCAGCAGAAAGCCAAAATTTTTAGATGTCTGCTTGCACACGGCAAAGAAGTAGTAAAATGCAATGGCATAAGTTTGGGGAAGTCTCTTAGCTGACCATCCAAGCTTCTGGGGAATTACTGTGGTGTGGCTGGCAGCAAATGTAGTTCCAGTCTGCATTTGCAATTTGGCAAGACAAACTGGGCAGCGATTTGCTCTCTTGAGGCAGAGATGGCAAGAAAATGGTAATACAGAGTCTTACACCTAACTCAGATCAAGTTTAAAAAAATGCATCAATATTAGTGAAAATTATCGGTTATAGTTATTATTGATCCAATTATTAGGGTGTTGGCATTTTCTATAAGCTTACAGTCATTTCTGAAGAGCTGCCTTTTCCACCAGAGAGCAATTCTCCAGCCCTTCCTGCCAGCCTTCAACAGGTGCTGAGCCATCCAGTTTACAGCAAAGACCTGCTGACAGACCCTGTTTGTATTTTGTGAGCTGTTTTGATCAAACTTCCTGTTCAAATATTACAAACCAAGGTGGAGCACAGGGCCAGCCGGTGCCTGCATAGGGATCCAGCCCTGCTGGGAAGCCCATGCCCTCACATCATTCCACTCCCTTCTGCGGGGCTGCCACCACCTATTTTATGATCTTTAAAATCTTCTTCTCTTGTCTTCTCCTCCTCTTGGCAGCGTCCTCTACAGCTACTTGAAAAACTCACTTTCTAGTGTTAAAACAAAATTCAGAGCTGTTTTTTCCCAGGTGAGGTTAGAGCCAGTTGTGGGACTTGCGACTGTGTGGGTGGGCAAGGATCTTGGTGACAGGTGTGGGAATAAGCACCCAGCATTGTCCACATCATTCATGTAGCAAAACCAGCCAGCCGTACCGTGGGACAGAGCAGGGGGCCCGGGCTGGTGGCAGGGGGGGCTGAGTGCCAGCCTGTCCCCACCGCCAGCCCTGGGGAAGTCCTGGGGCCAGCACCAGCAGGGTGGGTGGTGCTGTGACCGCAGCGCAGCTGCGCTGATGGAGATTAGAGCTGGTCAGGAATTTTCTGATGCAACTGCTTTGAAGGAAAGTGCCAAAATGAAACACAAACCACTTCTGTAAAGAAAAAAAAAGAAGAAAAAAAAAAAAAGAAAAAAGGCTAGAGAAAGACAAAAACGCCTCCAACTTTGCCAAAACAAAACAGTTCCAGTATGAACCTGCTTGCTTTCCTGCTGGTTCATGTTGTAAGGAGAGGAGCTTAGGGGCTGACAGTGGTAAATTCACTCCCTGGAGCCTGTTGAGGATTTATATCCTTGAGACAAGGAGTGGCTAAACTGGGCTGGCTGTGCCTCCCCAGCACTTTGGCTGATGCCATCAGTAACTGTTATGGGGTAAAACACTGCTGGCGCTTTATTGTCAGTGAATGTTTATGGAGGGTGGGGAAGGAGCGTGCTGTTTGTGCCTGGTCCTCTGTGGTCACAATGTGCTTTGTGGAGTTAAGGCATAGTAAGTGTGGCAAGATCTGGGCTGGGTCCAGACTGCCTGCAAAAGGAAGAAGAAAAGTAGAGTGAGGAAAGAGGTTCAGAAACTCAGAGGCAGAATTTCTGATTACTTTTCTGGCTTTTAGGGCAGATTAACATATTTTACAATTTTCTGTTCCTTTCTGAGAACTTGCTTCCTCTGCAGAAGGAGGCTCTATCATTTGGCTATAGGATATAACCTGTTATGGTTCTCTTAGCCCTCTTAGCACTCATGGCACAGCTACTTGCATGCCACGTGTGACTGTTTTTCCCTGTATATCCCAGTTTGTTGATGTTCCCCTCCATGTCCAAACCAAGAGTTTTAAGGCAGCTCTCACAGATCACAGCTTCCAGTGCAGCCCTGCCAGCGTGCCCTGGGGCTGAGGCTGTCCCTGAGCCACCCACAGCCACTGCCCTGTGCAAGCACCTCCAGCCATCACGAGCAGGTGTATCCTGCTCTGCACCCCTGCTGAGCGCATCCTGAAAGGATGTGGTTAGTCCCTTTCTGTAACTATTTTGGCAAACACCTTTTTTCCATGGAGTAAGAGGTTAACAGGCATAGGAAACAACACATTTTGTGCTGCCTGGCACATGATGTGAGACCTTGTAAAATGCCCAAGTCCATCAAAATCGGTGGGACTTTTTCTGTTGATTTCACTTGAGCTTTAGATTAGATTTGTAATTTTCTACTAACTTACTTTTTTGTTGTTTCAACCTGTTTGATTTTGCACTCGGTATTTAATTTTTTTTTTTCTCTCAGCACATGATTTTTCAAATTTAATATAGAGCAAATTCTTAAGAGTTTTTTGGAGATGGTTCACCAAGCACAAGCTGATTGCAAATCTGACTGTAAATGCCTAATATTTCTTGATCTTGGAAAAGAATCCTATATGTTCCTTTGGCTTTCCAGCCTTTTCTGGGCCTAAATATATAGTTTTATATAGGGAGGGGATGTTGTTTTGAAGGAGTTATACTAAGAGGGGTTTTTCTTTGTATGCAGATGTTGTATGGGAATGTCTTCTGAAAATGTCAGTTCAGAGATTTGCATGAAACTCAGACATGGATTTTCTGACTTTTGACTATGTCTCCTGGCTATAAAACTTTGCCATCTCTGCGCGTAATTGTAAATCGGTATTTAGATAACTTGCTTTGTAACTATAAGTATGACAATGGTCTCAGGAAGCTAATATCTGAATGCTTGTCTTGGTTTACAGCTGCTAGTAAGTTATCAGCACCCCTTGTTCAGTTAACAAGGTTGTTAGTAGGTATACTAAGATCTGGTCCAAGTTCCATAGTGTAAGTCAGATCAAGCTTTCCTCTGCATTTCTTGTTCATGCCTGCCCTGGAAATCTTTGCCACTGCTCAAGTTTGAATGCAGTTTAAGAAGCTGCCTGAGGATAAAGTTGTCATCTTGGCAAAACTAGGTTTCCCTAACAAATGTTTAAGGCATTGTAAAATACCATTTTAATTTAATTATGTTTAAACATATCTGAGATGGCTAAATGATTTTTGGCTGACTCTGCTTAGCCAAAGTGGTTAGCTTGGGGGTATCACCTTAATCAAACATTTCTCATTGAAGTTCTTCAATAAATTAAATTTGGAAACAATAGTTAAACATCATCCTTTTTAAGCCACTTTATCAATAAGGCTAAGTTTCTACTTTGCACTAATCAAACCAGGAAAATAATTAGATTAAGATATTCTTTCCAGGCCAGCTGCGAGGCTTCACGCATCACATTATATCTTGACCAGGATATTTCATTAATGTAACTGAAAAGCTTTGTGTAGTCTGTTCATATTCAGCTGTTAAGCAGGAATATATAAGAACAAGTTATGGCTTTCAGTGATGGGTAAAGCATTTTTGAAATGAAGACAACAGAGAGTGCAAATGGATTTTGTGCTCGTCAGGGAGTGTCAAGGCTTTGATGGCACAGACAGTCCTACGGTGCATTGCCACAGTACCTCTCACAGCGGCCTCTGATCCTTGGGAGGGCTGGGAGAGGCCAGTGTAAACAGGCGTTTCACTTAATTTGTGTCATATTCATAAAGGTCAAAAATACAACATTCTGTGACAATGAACATGCTTGTTTTCTAAGCACATGTATTAAGCAGAACAGATGCATGGCACAGTTTACCTAGAAATTCCCGTTTTCCAACATATGTTTCCTTTCATATGCTCTAGGGGCAAAAACCACTCTGAAATGAAAAAAAAAATTATAAAAAGCAATATCTTGATAAGATTTTTTTTTGCTGAATTCATTGATCACCTTCCACCCTACTTTATTTTCTTTTTAATTTTATTTCATTTAGGATCAGTAATGGTTTCTATTTATGGAAAACTTGTCTGTCGTGTGGTATGGCCCCACCAAGCACGGTCCCACAAGGCAGAGCTCTCCTCTAGACCTGCATGTTAAGCTGCCTGCAACAGCAAATGCAGCACAGGCAGAGCTCACATCCCCCTGTACTGCATCGCTGCTGAGCTGTCTGGGCAATCTGTCCTGGGGCTGGGAGGCAGGGGCTGGGGAGTCCCCCATAAGAAAGCTGGGCTCAGTGCCATGTACCTGATGGTTTGGGATCCCAATACCTGCATTCCCATGTCTGACTTTGCCCTCCTGTACACATCACACAGCATAAATGGAGAGAAGTGCAGTGTGACATGGGAAATGCAGGGTGGATGAGGAGCCCAGCTGGGTAGCAAGCCCACTTCATTTTTACTCTAGAACTATCTCAGAAGAAGGTACTTTGGATCAATTTATCAAATAAGACTAGTTCTCTCAAAGTCCTATCCAGAAGGAAATAACATATTTGTTGGCTGTGGAAGATACCAGCTTTGTAGAAGCTGTTTATTCTGTCAGAAATATTCTAATGGAAAGTCCCATTGTCACTTTTATATTCAAGCAATGTTACTCAAGTGTTGTCTTTATTGTGTATTTGTTTTTTAACAGTAATTTTCATGGAACTTTGATACCAAAAGACAATAATAATAGTGTACACAAATTTGTTATTTTTGTAATTATTAAGGGGGAACTGGCTGCAGGGGGATGGGCAGAACTGGGGGCAGACTAGTGAATTCTATCATAACTCTTGAAAATATCTGAAATGACACATGATCTCCATAAATGACAGAAGAAGGCAAAGTCCGCAGATGTTCCCAGCAGCAGTTACAAATCCAAAAGAGACAAAACTTTTCTCTGTGCTCCTGCCTGTACAAATTGCCTGCAGGGTGTTTCGAGAGAGAGTTGGAATGTCTTTTTCAAACCGTTCACACTCTGCTGCCTGCGTTCAAGAGTTGGGCTTTAAGCAGACATGAAAGAGAAAAAGCACATGCTCTGAAGCAGGTTGAGATTTTATTCCATGAGGATGAAATACCTACAAGGTGAGCTTTGGAAAGCTAATTTCAGATAAGTCTATCTTAGAAGTGGTTACTTTTCACTTCATAAAACGGTGAGGGGGGTTCAGCCATCTATTCCAACTGTGACAGGGCTGGTAAATCTGACATCATGTCTATATTTTGCAGCAAATTAGTTGCTGAAGTTAGTATTTAAAAATATGAGAGAAGCCTGTAGTTCTTCTTATTGATATAAAGGAAATCAATGCACATCAATGGGCAGGAGACAAAATTGCAAAAAGTCCAGCTAAAATACTATCTGCATTTTGCTATCTACACCCAGATTTAAGGCATAAACACAAAATGTTAAAGACACAAGGCCCAGTGTGTCAGCTGTGGAAGCCAAGTCAGCAGCATTATAGCTGCATTATTTTGGCATAGCCTTGAAAGCTGTACTAGCATACATATCACTAGTAATTAGGCCACAGCTGGGGCAGTAGGGAAGTTTGCTCAAGCTCTCTCTTTACAAGTTCATGGATTTATTACCAGCCTCAATAGTGCTGGATGTACTGAGATGAGGCAAAGTCTTGAGTCACAGTTTGAACTGTACATCCCTGGCCAGTAGATATTTCCCACTGTGGGAAAGGACCAGCGGTGCTGCTGTTTGTGTTCAGTGTTGTTTGTCTGTTTCAATTTAAGAAGAGCCAGCTTAATGTAGCTACAGCTAAAATGGGCTCTGACACTTGGTGACAGCCACTGGTTAGGTATGTGACGTGTACCATGGCTGAGGCATTAGCCAGTGCAGACTAAGAACCATCTGTGGATTAGCAAAGATGCCAGGGACTTAATTGTGCGTAAACCTTCAAAAGATGAAAAGCTGAAAGAATGCTTTATACAAACTGAACTGTTTGCTGAAGAGAAGATCTGTGAGAAAATAACAGCTCATCCAAATCAGAAGTGTTGTAAATCTCAAGGATGCCAACATTGCCACAGGGGGACAGTAAGTTCCTAAAAGTGGATACATCAAGGACACAGAACAAGTAAAGGGTAAAGAGAAAGAAAAGCTGTTTATTCTATGTTTCCCTGCACAGAAGTGTTTAATTTTGCAGTATGGTGAATGCAGCATTGAGTTTTGAAAGACACATGAAAATCCAGTAGTCCAGAACTGTGTACCAACAGAGTAAGTTGCCTGATTCAGGATTGTCCAGCCAGCACTGGCATGTGTGTCACATCTTCCTCCTCTTAACTCCAGCCATATCAACCCTAAGTGGTAACTTAAAGTTTTAGTGGCAATGTAGAGTTTTGCAGTGCCACCCGACAATGAGGGACAGGTGAAATCTTTCAGGCATCCTTGGCAAAATGATGATGGCAATAATGCATAGTTACAATTAAAGGTTTATTTTTTAGCAGGGTGTTAAGTTCTGTCTGTAGCACAGAATTTATAATTAGAATGGCACAGGATTTCAACCAGCAGAATCAATGCAGTACAATGTATAATTAGCATAATTAAAAGTAGAATTTATAGTACAATTTGATTTACAATTTCTAGTCACCTGGATCCTCAGCAGGTGGGGTCAGATCTTAATCTATGGTTTGTTGTAAGGGTATATAATCATCACCTCGACTCAAAAATCATATAAAAGAATATAAGCCACTCCCATAATCCTTGGAAGGGAGGGTGTGGAGGACAGGGTGCTGTCTCTGACCAGCAGCAGCTGCAGTCCCAGGTTCCCCACTTAGGCTTTGATTTTATAGTCAGTGCCTGGGATGCTGTTATGCTTTCCTTTTCTGTGCAGGGGTCATCACCACTGCTTGGTGGGCCATGTTCCTGGGACCTTCCAACCTGGCAAGGCAGGAAGTAACTGAGCTGGTGCCCAGGAGTCTCGAGGTCGATGGGGAGGGAAAGAATTAGTCTGTTTGGTTTCTTGTTGTACTTGCTTCAGAGGACCTTCAGGGCCTGATAATGTGGGAAAGGAATAAGTGCTGCAACCCACTCAGCCATGGAGAGTGGCTGGCTGCCTTGTAGAGTGGTGTTAGTTATGCTCACCCCACATGCAGGGACTGGGAGCAGAGGAGTGCTGGTCACGTGTGCCTCTGCAGCACCCTGGAGAAGTATCTCCTCTTAGCTTCTGTGCAAACAAATTACTTTCCCATCCACAAAATTGGTTCTGCTTCTTTCCTAAATAACATAAAAGACCATTTTGTATATACACATATTCTGTATATATATACATTTATTCTGATCTTGTACTGATGTTGCCTTTATTGATGCCCAATATACACTGCATCAGTGAGGCATAATCTGGTTCCTTGAACAGTTACGAGTTTGACCTCTTTTCACATACAGTTTTTATACATTGTGTATTTTCTAATCACATGCTGCTTATGGAATGGATGTGTTCATATTTGCTAAGCGCTCGCTGGAAATAAATCCTCTGACTTCTTTCAGTAAGTTTATTTCGGATCGAGAAAGCAGAAGAAGTCTCACAAACAGTCACCTTGAGAAGAAGAAATGTGATGAATATGTAAGTCTCTCTCATTGCTCTGTTCCCTGTCAAAATGAACTGCATGTTGTGTATATAAAAGGCTTTTAGACATTGTCTTCCAAAGTGTTGGGCACACACAATTATAAATTAACTCAATTTCTAGTGGGAATTGCCTGGGATCAGCACTTAAATAAAACCTCAAAACAAAACCTCCAAGCATATTGGTTGGGTTGAGGCAAGGGAATCCCTTTGGTCTCTGTTGGGCAGGAAGCTGTAGAGGTCTTTATGACCTTACCATATATAAATTACACGTCCAGGATGTTTCTCAGGTGCAGTGGAAGCTGGGGTTTAAAACTGAAAGTGCAGAATGAGCTGTGTGTTGTCAGTTTAGGTCAGTTTACAAAATCTATGGGGCAGCGAGCCAGCGTAGCTGTGACAGAGTTCAGCGACGCTTTCTTCTCCTTCTAACAATTTTTACCAAGGCATTGCCATTGCAGTCACTTAGGTCTGATACATCACAAAACATGGGGTTTGAAGCAGAGGTGCATTTCCTTGCTCTGTTCCAAGCTGTGGCTGACACATCTGTCTTTATTTCTCCAGATCCCAGGAACTACTTCACTGGGAATGTCCGTCTTCAACCTTAGCAATGCAATTATGGGCAGTGGGATTTTGGGTCTTGCTTTTGCCTTGGCCAACACAGGAATTCTCCTTTTTCTGTAAGTATTCATGTGGTGAGTAGCTGATCTCCATGGAATTTCACTGTGTTTAAAGAATGTGTGCACTGCCAGCAAGTGGAGGGATTTATAGTCCATGTGTAATCAAGTACTGTATTCAAGCCTGAAAATATTAGCTACAAGTTTAATTTTTTTTCAGTCAAATGTTTTTGGAGAAAAAGCCACTATTTGTAGTGCTAGAGAAAATGAAGTCCATGTTATTTACTAAAGACCTAGACAGGGACTTTTCCTGTGTTCTGCAAGCTACATAGATGTCAAAAATATTCAGTAGTAATAGCTGCAGTGGGTTAGTACCTAGTTCTTTCTTGTGTCACAGGATCTCCAGAGCTTTTTTCAAAGCATGGTGCAATAAACACTTTTTTTAAACCAAGAATATTTATATTCTTTTATATGTTACATATAATATTTTCATCTCACTCCCACAGTTTCTTCAGTGAGAGTCCTTGAAAGCCAACGTAAATACAGCCAAGATTTTAGTATTGAAAAGAATTGAGGTAGACTACTTAACTCCAGAAAAAAAAAACAAAACAGGCTTTTTATAAAGGAGAATTTAATAGTTTGAAAATGAAACAGTGCCATTGAATGACTAAGTGTTATTCTGGATCTCAGTATGAGACGTTTCATTTTGAAAAGTGATTGTTAAGAAAGCAGTTGGGAATTGCGTGCAGATTTCAATGATAAATGTTCATTGGGGTAAGAAATACAATAATTTACAGTATTTGAGAACTACTCAACATAGTTATTGAGTTTACAATTTCTCTAAAGAGATGTCATTTCTTGAATGTCAAATCTAAAAATATAGAACTTTTGTAATTTCTTAGGATTTTGGGAAATACATCATTTGAGCCCTGTATAAAGCAGGGTAGGTGGCCAAAGTGGTACATATAGCCATCTGCTCTGGAGTTTTGTGCCAGGATAGCTAGATCCATGCTGCTAGCTTACAGTTCGTTGTGGTTGGGTAAAATCTAGGACTTTATCCATTTACTTTAGGAGCATAGAACATCTCATTATTGTGTTGTCATTAAGCTAGGCTGGGCTGTAATTTACATCTTTTGTTAGCAGTGACAGAGTTTATTTTATTTTTGCTGCTTTTTTTACCTCTTACCTGTACATAATATTCCACCCATGCTCCATCTCTGAGAGTACAAACTGGTGGTTGCAATAGCTGCTGTTGATGCCTTAGGCCTCTGTTTTTAGACCTGAAAAGGCATCACTGTAAGGAGAGAAAAACAAGTTACCTCTTTTCAGCCTTTTCACCTCTTCTGTGCTAATAGGCTCTCAGCAAAGGAGCAGCCTCAATTTCTTCTTAGTGCTTTAGTTTTTTATAATCCCATCCTCTTCTCATTCTTTCAGCAGTTTTTATGAGAGTTAAGTGACATGTGTTTGTTCTAAAGGATGTAAAAATGCAGTTTCTTTTAAGTGATGTAAATCAGACAGGTGATGTGAACACCAGAGGAACCTCTAGCAAGGTGTGTTGGTGACTGAACTCGACCTGAGTAGCAAGTGTGTAGATCTGTACCAACACATTGTACAAATAATGGCCAAACATGAATGTGCAGATCTCATTCAGTAAATGACAGCATTGTTCTCTAGAATTAACTGTGTCTATATAAAAGTGGATAATAGTTTTTGTCAGCTTTAAAATGCCTTTAGATGAGGTAGAGCAGCCAGCTGAGATCAAAGGAAGTAAGTTAGCAGGACCTAACTGAGCAGGCTAGTAGAGCTTCCCTTTTTGAAGCCTGGAGATGCAGGATCCTAACATGGTGTCTGTAGTTAGGCTTGAAAGATGAACTGCTTTAAATGTTCTACTCTCATGCTATAATCTCAGCATTAAACCTAGTCCATTAGTGATCTTTTCTTACACTCCAGTTCAGTTCATTTTTCCCATAAATGTATAGTTCTGCTGTCACTATCACAGGTAGATCGTTTCTGCTTTGCAGGTGATTAAGAGTCCTGACAGTACTTTCACTGCTTTTTGGGCATGAGAAAGATCTTAAATTAAGATCTTAATTGAGTAGCATCCTTTTGAGTAGCACAATTCTGGAAAGGTTCTAGGTTGCTTTATCCAGTATTGACATGTACCATTCCTGAAAATTCTGCAGATGCAGAAAAATCAAGGGAGCATTTTTGGCACTAATAAAGCAGACCCATCCAGATTTCCATGCCCACAACTTTTTTGGGCTCCTGCAGTATGAAGTGTGCACTGCCATGAACATCTGGATCAATTCAGATCAGATATCCTAAGCATAAGATGTGCAAAATAAACAAGGCAATGACACATTTTATTTGCTTAACAGTGCCATAACAAAGCATTATACTTTCTAGGCAAAATTACTGAGGATAGGAACCCAGAGGAACTTAATCCCAGTGTTATTGATGGCTACAGCCTAGACCAAAAGAGAACATCATTTCCAGTGTGCAAAAGGAGAGAAAACTTTGTCTAGAAAGATAACACAAAAAAGCTGGGAAGTTAGAGATGAGCTGGGGATGGCAGGAGCAGTTTTTGCTGCTTGTGGTTTCATCCTGGAGAGCCAGGACCAAAGTGATGGATCATGTTGCAGAGCAATTTGGGCTGGCAAAGCACAAAGGGTTTTCAACCTGCATTTAACCCAGCACATGGTCTGAAAAACCTTGCTGAGGCAGAGGGGCTTGTTAGATAAGGAAGAGTATGAGACTGTAGTGAAGTTTCACACTGCAGCCACTTCTGCTGGGTGTGTCTGGAAGGGGTCAGGAAGTTGCAGTGTAACTCCTGCAGTGTTTTAGGGCAGATCAGCCCGGAGGGAGGCTGTACAAGAGCAAATCCTGTGCTCTTCCATCCTCTGCACCTTTTAGGGGTTCAGAACTGCCCAGTGAAATAATTCTTGTGACTACATAAGCCTCACAGGTCTTCTGGCCCCATAGCCTGTGACTTCACAGAGGGGAGGGACAGCACAGGTTTCAGTTTACCTGTTAAATGTGGCATCTGGGAAAAGATAGCAATGGCATCACAAAAGCACTTTCTTCTTCCCAACACTGTATCAGTCCCCTGGCCTAAATTGTTTCTTCTTTTGGGGGAAGATCACTTTTGCGTCTGCTGTTGCCTTTCATGGCTACCAGCACTTCTTTGAAAGCAGACAAAATAAAAATTAGGAGAGTGTTTTTGGGACTGCAGCACAAACTCCCCTGCCTCTGTTTTGAATTTGGACAGAGCGAGTGGCATGGACATTTTCATTCCTTTCCAAGGGGTGGTTCTGGCACAAATATTCCTGTCCATACCACAGTTGTAGCACAAACAAGTTTTTCATACAGTGCTAATGAAAATGCCGTGTCTGTAGGAACCCTATGGGGAGCTAAAGACAACAGATCAGATAAATACCTGGCTGCTCGGGAGTGTTATTTTTACCACTGCAAAGGCTCCATGAGCTCAGTGCCTGAAAAACAGAAGCTTTTACTATTAAGACACGCTGGATGCTGGCATGCAGAGTTGTAGCCATTTGGGGCTGGGAGTGAGTCAGCCCCAGCACTCAGCAGCTGAGCGCCGTGGCTGCAGGCAGACAGGGGCGGAACGGCTCGGCAGGGAACACGGGCGGCAGCAGGGCTTAGCAAACCCATGAAAAATGGACCAGAGTGATCTCAGCCAGTACAGCCTTCCTCCCCTTCTCCACCTTCTCAAGGAGAAACATCCTTAGGGCTGTACAAAGAGCGTGTTGTTATTGTGAACCATCGTTCTTCGCTGGCAAGAGGACAGTTTCTCCTATCACCTCTTTATGTTTCTCCCTGCTCCTCTGGCCCCAAAAAACTAGTCAGTCATTATTTGGCACTAAAGTATTTCCAGTCTAAACTAATAAAAAATTGGAAAGAGGAAGCTTCTCATTCTATTCTTTCTATGTATTCCTACGAAAAAGATGTGTTACTGCCTATCTATGGCAGCAGTTTGTTTCCTCTTGAATTTTAGCCTTGTTTTTCTCAGTGTCTGGAGGGTAGTTGTCATAATAAAGGGAGGAATTGCCAACAGATTGTCTGAATTCTCTTTGCACACATCATGAAAACATCATCAGGTCTTTGTGTGTCAGAGTGTTGGAGAGGAAGGCACACATGGTGCTTGGATTAAAGACATTGAGCAATGAGAAAATGTGCTTTTATGCACTTGGCCCCCGGCACTGACTAATTATCATTTGTGCCAGCAAGTTCCATACACAAACAGTTTGGCCATTACTTCCTGCAATTCTTCTGTGTGAAGTTAAATTATGGATCATGTCAGACCAGGACTGACATCAGTGAGGGAATATGAATCCCTACCTGGACAAAGTTGGTTGCAACCTTTATTCCCAAGGCAAGCCAGTCAAGCTATAACTCCCCACATCTTTCTCATCCTTGGGTATTGTGAGGCACATAAAAAGCCATTTGGACACCCCTTTGGTAGCATATGAAACGTGTCCTGGGAAAAGATGCTTCCATTTGGTACAGCAGTCCTAAAATACAGGAGTGTCCTTTAAATTTTCACTCTGCTTCCAGAAAAAAAAGTCTTAGAATGGATTTTGAGTGACACATCTGGCTTGCCCATGTTCTGATAAATCTCTATTCCTATCTGATAAAACATCCTTGTGCTTACTTTTTCCAATATGGAGAGGTGTAACTCACTGAGAGGCTGTGCTCTGCAGCTCTGCTAAGTTTTGGTTGTATCCCTCTGCATGCAGAATTTTCTACCTCCATGGTGGGACTGCAATCAAGATGTGAATCATATTTATTTTAGGGCTTTTTGCATTGTCAGAAGAATAAAAAATTATCTCAGAGTCAATAGGAACATGACATGACATGAAATATTGCAGTGTCAGACCTCATCTCGTGTGGTAAACTTTATTTTCCACTCTTTTTTAGGCTGCTTTTGGTTTCGGTCACGCTGCTGTCTATTTATTCTATACATCTCTTGTTGGTGTCTTCAAAGGAAACAGGTAATTTAAGATGTTACACCATTCAGTAGAATGTAAAATCAAGAGGTGGCAAGTGTTCAAATGAGGCCAGGTGCTTTGTGTAAGATGGAGTTTCTATCACTTTGCTGACACACTTTGGGTCAGAGGCCTAGAATTGACAAGAATTTGAAGAATTTATGGCATGGCAATGGAGAACAGCATCACTGTAAAGAGACAAACTTATGACAAAGAATGAATTCTGCTGCCCAGAAATGTCATCTTCAGGGAGCAAGAAGGAACAGCTCGTACAGTTCCTTTGCACTACAAATTAAATTGCAAATGAAATATAATGAATCTTTCCCTATGGTGAAGCTTACCTGGAAATACAGTTTGTCATTAGTGGTTAGTGTGAACTCCTGATAATCTTTGTGGTGGAGTTTTCTTAGAATAAAATAAGAGGGAACAGTCTCTTCACAGAGAGAAGTGCAACTGCTATCTAAACATAGAAATTAAAAGTTGCCTACATTATTATGTCAAATGACAATGTGCTCTGGACTCCAAGAGCCTCTTCCCTTGTTTACAATGTCTAAAGTCATATTTTAAAAATAATCTGTGAACAAGAATACTGTAATATTTAAATATGCAATTTGGACACACACGATTACTGTTGTAGCAAATATAATGTCAGCAACTGCCTATTTGAACTAGGCACAGGTGCCTCAATGCGGATACATTTGTGGCCCACTACTTCCCAAAACCTAAGTCCTGTTTTCTATGTAGCTGATACATTAAAGCTCAAACTTACCTTTTTCACAAACTTCAAAGCAGAAATATCAGTTGTAAGGTAATGTGGAGAAAACCAGATAATGGGATACATTTTAAAAATCATCTGCCCAGTGCAACATCTGCAATATTTCTTTTTCTGTTCCTGTGTATATCACCATCTTCACAATGCCCAGTCTTTTTATCAGCCTACATCACAGCCAAGTAAAAAAAGTTTAACATAAATACAAACCAATTAATAGAGGAGTTTCACAAGCTTGACAGATATTTGTAAAGAAATTTTAGTTATATTTTACACCTTTGCCTGCTTTGCCAAAAACATACCACACTGAGAATTCACAAGTCTGTCATTAGAAGCCATAAATGATCCTCTAAACCAGTGGCTGTCCTCATTTGATCATTCAGTCAAGGCAAGCAGAAATGCAGAATGGCAGTAGTGTGTGTCCAGACTGCCAGGGCTGACTTGTGTATCCTGTTGTGCTGGGTGTTCTCTGGAGAGGAACCTTTCTGCATTACTCTTATTGCAGGTGCAAAACTTTATATGCTGGGATGAGGGTACCAGACCTTAACATGTCACTTGGGGTATAGACAGACTCATTAAAGGGGTGTAATACTCTCATTAAGAGCTTCCATTTCAGACGTGACTGGTAGCCAACAATAACATTTAGAGAAGTCAAGGAAACACACCTATCTAATGTTCAGCCCTAGAAATTACAAGAGAGCTCCCTATTTACTTGCAAAGGGCAGATCTGGCTACACAGATGGGTGCTTGGCTGAAAAGGAATCGTGCTTTGCAAGTGCTTTGACTCAACAGCTTTCAATATTGTGTTTTTTACCTTTCTCCTCTCCTTCTCATGCAGGCTGCATGGTGTATGAAAAGCTTGGTGAGCAAGTCTTTGGTACCCCAGGGAAAATGATTGTCTTTGGAGCTACATCTCTTCAGAATGTTGGAGGTAAAGGGAATAAGGATACATAAGGGAGTAATATTGAAAAACAAAGCCCAGGAATATCTCAATAGTTTTACAGCTACAAACAAGTCAGGTTCCTTCTCTCCGTGACATCCAAGGATCTTCATGCTCCTCAGTATAGTTGTGACTATCATTTTCCATGTAGCCCTTTAAACATACTGCATTACTGAGTGATCAGTAGTTTGCAGTCAGTCATAGTTTGGTGTCTTCTGTCATCAGACACTGATGTAGGAAAAGGTTATGGATGCTTCTCGCTACTTGTTCCACAAACTATTATACACATTTTCTAAAACTGTCTTCTTCTTCCTCCAGCAATGTTGAGCTATCTCTTCATAGTCAAAAATGAGCTGCCTTCTGCCATAAAATTTCTAATGGGAAAAGAAGAAACTTTTTCGTAAGTTAAATTAGTTCTAGTATTTAGACTATAGAATTTAACATTGTATAGTAAAATTTAAGCATATGTTTACAAAAGCTCTGAAGTATTGGATACCCTTTAGGTTTGTCAAAGTAGATTTTCTCAGGAATATCTCAGGGGGTTAATAAAAGACAAGAGAAATTTGAGAAGGAGAAGGATTGGAAATGAAACTTTAGTTGCCCTTTGTGCACACCAGCTTTTCATGAAGAATTTTGTTATATACAAAACTCTTATCTTAGAATCCAATATTTTACAGTGTTAGGCAACACTTGAAATATTGGGAACAATGCAAGTTAACGTGTTTTCCTGTGTCAGTCTCTTACATTATTTTGCCCCTGAAACAATGTCCACAGAGTGAAATTCTTTGATACTAGCATATGACAACTGTAGAATATAATACTAAGATTTCTGCCCCTTATTACTCCTTGGCATTTACCAGCTACTTTAGAAGGGGGGTGGCATTGTTTTATACTAGTAAATAGCCCTTGCACTGGATTATATGGTGTGCTGCAGTGTAGGAGTACATGGTAGAGGTTCCATTCTTCAGGCTTTCCTACTATACTGGACCAAGCAATGAACATTGGTCATACAGAACATCACTAACACTGCCTCTGCTGGAATCCAAAAATACAGATTCTCCTCTTTCTTTGCATTAGGATGCAAAGCACTTTAGTAGAGGTGATGCAGACTTGGGCTAGTTAGTGCATGCCAGCCTGCTGGAGCCTGGTTTACTGTTCTGGTCACATGCCTGGGTGGTTTGGCAAATGACTCCTGGTGGCCCCCAGCCCCACTGTGCTCTCAGGTCCTTTGTGTGATCTTTCATTGTCCTGGCAGGGTGGCTAATATCAGGTTACAGAGGTGGTGGTTCTGCCTCCCAGACCCACACACTGATCTCCATGGTAGGGTGACACTTGTGTGACTCACCTGAGTCAGAGCAGTGCCCTGGACACTCAATGGGTCTACAAAACCAAGAAGTGCTCCCTTCTCTCCTTTTGCAGGGGCTTGTAGGGTGAGGAGACCAAAGATAGTTCTGTAAGTATAGCAGTCAAAGAGGATGACTGAGTGAGGAAAACCAGAAAATGTTTAAGATGTGCTCATGATGGTTTTTTTTAATGTTTTATACAGGGAATGGTACGTGGATGGGCGGATTCTTGTTGTTGCAGTGACGTTTTGTATAATCCTCCCTTTATGTCTCCTGAAGAACTTAGGTAAGACAAAAATGCCATCATGAGAATCAAAAAAAGGAACCCAGACATCATGCCACTGATGGCCAAACTGACAATTCAACTATAGTAAGAAAAATATTCTCTCACGGTTATCTAAACAACCTCCCTGATCCAGAAATAATCTGTGGTCTGAGCATTTTAAAACAAGTAGGCCTAAATTGTCACAGTGATTGAACGCAGTTTAAACCAGCTTTATCCATACAATTGTGGAAATTGATTTTAAAAATTATAGTTAAGAGGGTCTTCATTTCAAAAGGTAATTCAATTTTATGTGTGGCCTACAAAAACAAGTTCGCAAATGGTGAGATTACAAAAAATGTTATTTTTATATTAGCATCAAAATTCTTACTGGTGAGATTAATTGGAAGTATTGTACTTTGAAGTAAGCTATGCACAGGGAATTTTATTTTCAGATGTCTTTAAATCCACTGAGATGCCATTAGGTACACAGTGTATTTTTTTAAAACCATTCTGGTAATAACATTTAGCACCGAAGTCCATTTGGGATTTTCCATTTGAGACAAAAACCCAAATTCAGCTGACATGACTCAGGGAGCCTGAGTCACATTCAGATTGCAATTGCATACTTTCAGGTATTTTTCTATTATCACAGCCTCTTTTAAAAATAGTTTGTTAAACTGATGTAAAGGTGACCCTGAGGAAGTCACAACAGGTCAGAACAAGGCTTAGGCTTGCCCAAAAGCTAGGAGACTTGAAAGACTTTGAGAGATTCCCACACCATCAGGGCATGCTTCTGCCCAGACATTCACAATATATATTAAATGTTTAATACACTTGAACTTTTCATGAAGAAGCAAAAATCAGCAAAAACCAAGATAAGACTGATAAATTTATTCTGTATGAGACTTCCTCTTAATTTCTTTCAGGATACCTTGGCTATACCAGTGGATTTTCATTAAGCTGCATGGTATTTTTCCTGGTAGTGGTAAGTTCAGCTTGCTTTCTTTGTTGGATGAGTCACTTAGAATCACAGACTTGTTAAGGCTGGAAAAGACCTTTAGGATCATCAAGTCCAGCTGTCAACCCAGCACCTTGTTCACCACTAAACTGTGTCCTCAGGTGAAACGTCCACTTGTGTGGTTTTTGAACACTTTTTAGGGATAGTGACTCCACCAATTCCCTTTGTCTTTCCAATGCTTTACAACCATTTCCAAGAAAAAAAATTTCCTAATGTCCATTTTGAACACCCCCTGGTGCAACTTAAAGTCACCTCCTCTCATCCTGTCACTTGTTACCTGGAAGAGGCTGAGCTCCACCTGGCTACAGCCTCCTATCAGGCAGTTGTAGAGTGATAAGGCCCCTGCTCAGCTTCTTTTTCTCCAGGCTAAACATCCCCAGCTCCTCTTATGACTACCTCTAGGCCCTTCACCAGCTCTGTTGCCCTTCTCAGACACACTCCAGCCCCTCAATGTCCTTCTAGTAGTGAGGGACCCAGAACTGAACACAGCACTCGAGAGCAAGCCCCACCACTGCTAAATACAGGGAAATGATCACTTCCCAGTCCTGCTGGCCACACTATTGCTGATACAGGCCAGGACGCCACAATTCCACCGATATTTTAATTTGCTTTTTATTATTGTTTTAGCAATTAGCTATCTTCTGCTCCTATTCTAGGTTATTTACAAGAAGTTTCAAATTCCCTGTGATGGACAAGGGCTAAATGCAACATCATCTATCCTATCAAATAGCTCAGAACATACGTGTAAGCCAAAGTATGTTATCTTTAATTCCAAGGTATGTTTCTTTTTATAATACTTACTTTTAATTCACCTAATAAATGCACCTACACCCCATGTTCTTATTCTGATCAGCACCACAAAGGGCCTGATTCTCCCTGGTTCCACTTGGGATCCAGGGGTAAATGCCCAATGTGTCTCCTGACAGAGATGCCATGGTCAATGTGCCTCCATGCAGTCTTGTCCTGTCCTGGTAGTAGATGTGTTCAGGCTATGAGCCCAAGCTACCACTGGACAATAACTTCTTTCTTAGGAGATTCTTGCTTTCCACTGCTGCTTACATGCTGCAAGTGTGCCTTTAGGCTGTTGCTCAGTAGAGGCTGAGTAAGCCACACCTGCATCCAAAGCCCATAATCTCTGTCCTTCTGCACACAAACCCTCTTTGTGACTGGAAACATGTTTCTGTAGCCATGCGGTGAACTGGATTGTGAAAAGGATATGGCTGGGAGATAATCTAGCAAAAATTTTGTTGCCTTTCAGCTGGATGATTCCCTCCATCACTACACAGCTGCAGAAAAAGCTAGTCTAAGAGAATGTGAGAGGGCAGCTCTCTGTAACTGTGGGAGCAGGAGGATGGCTCCTGATGTCAGCTGTGCTGGGATGAAGTGCTCCCAGTGAAACAGCACCTTATCCTTCAGGGTGTGGTCCTCACAGCCTTAGTCACATTCATAGGGAATGCACATTTGTAGCAGAGGTGTGCAAAAAGTGTTGTTTTGTTTTTTTTTAATTTACCCCCCAGCTTCGTTGCAGAAGCCAAGCAAAGCACTTTTCTTTGGTTGGGGGTAACCATCATCCCAGATCTGGCATGAAGGACTAAAAATTAGTTAACTTGTTGTGCCATGGCAACTTAGGTGTAGGTATATGTCAGAAAGCTTTAGCCTTCTTCAGTGAGTGTCAGCATTTGCCTCAGAGCCAATGGAGGCACCTTGGAAGGATCGGTCCAGCTGAACTAGGCACACCAGAGCTGAACTCCAGAGGTTTGCCCTCAAGGTCAACAATTTGGCAGTCATTCTAGCAACTTCAGTGTGTGAGAGGAGAGACAGGACAGTTTCACAGAACAGAAGGATATCCAAGGTTGATTGAGACCTGGAGGTCATCTGGTCAAACCCCTGTGCTGAGGCATGGCCACCCAGCACTGTGTCCAGGCAACTTCTGAATATCCCTGCAGATGGAGACACCACAACAGTACTGTGCTGTGAGTGAGGCAGAGAGGACAAAGGCCTGGGCAAGGAAGGACCTCTGGAGAACAATCAGCACATTTACTGAATCTGTCAGGCCCAGGGTGCACCATAGGATGTCTTGTGTGGGAAGGAGATACCTGTGACCAGCACCAGCAGATATCAGAGGGCAGGACAGAGCTGCATGTAGAACAGACTCATGTTGTCCTTAGAGAAGGACCTATAATTTCCTGTGACCTCTGCTCATACCTGTCCCCTCAGGAGAATGGAAGTGCCTGAGCACTGATACCATTTTTGAAGTTTGGCTGAGGACTGCAACACACTCAAGTTCTTAGTGGAGAAGGGGCTGAGGTTCCACTTGGAGGCCTCCTGTGCTTCCTGGTGACATAATGGTCTTTCTCTTTCCCTAAGAAAAAGCATGCTCCCTCCACAGCCCTCCTAGTCCTTCTGTTGGTCTGGGAAATTAAGGGATTCAGTCTGGTACCTTGAAATATCCATTTATTTGTAAGTTCTGCATTCCTGTTCTCTTTTCTTACAGTCTGGATACGGGCTTCCTCTTCAGGACTTCAGCCTTAGCACCATGGGTGCGTGCCCCTCTCCATGCCAAGGCAGGGTAGCGTAGCGGTGACCCACCACATGTCCCTTGTACGCGTGACACTGGGCTAGCAGCGGTGGCAGTAGCTGGGCAGGCAAACCCATCCCAGGGGGCAAGGCCAGCAGCAGTGTGGCATCCAGCTCTGTGCTCTGTGAGCACAGTCAGTGCTGCTCTCACGCCACCAGCACAAAGACTTTGTCCTCCTGTTGAAAGCACGCTGTTTTCCACATTTCATTAATTACATGCTAATTGACAGGTCTTCTGCCTTCTCAGAAGGCTCTCAGTGTTCGGTTGAGGAGTCCAGTGAGCTGGGAGCTGAGGTAGTTGGACGTGGAACATTTCTTCACGCCACTGGGGGAAATACATCTTAACTTATTTTCTGAAATTCTCTCTGAACAGACCGTGTACGCTTTGCCCACCATTGCTTTTGCATTTGTGTGCCACCCATCTGTCCTCCCGATTTACAGCGAACTTAAAGAGTAAGCCCTTCTTTTCTTTTTCTTTTTTTTCTAGTTTATTGTTTTGAACCATTTTACATGGAAAGTGTTAGCACAGAGGTTCTCTGAATCATTTGTGCCACTCAGAGGTGTGCTTTAGCAACAGCCAACAAGTGTGGCTGTCAGCTAGGAAATCTGGCCTCCTAGGCGTGCTGTGCCCCTGGGGCAGGGGCAAGGGAGAATGGAGCATAATGCAATACTTGGGAGTTTTCCCTGGAAGTACACAGCAGCCTGGGGAGAGCCAAGTTCTGCCGGTTGATATTTGGCATAGGAGAGGCGTGTGTTCCGCTAACAGCGTTTGTTCCACAGCATTAGTGCAGCTAAAAATCTGTTGCAGTACCAGGAAAATAAAAATGCTTTCAGCCTTATTGATATTAAAAGACCTTTGTTGATACTGCTGTCTTACTGACACCTCCAGCTGGGATAGGCTGTGGGGAGCTGGTGACCAACCTTGCTGTGACACTGCTGACAACCCTGGGCAGCTACAATGGGGTCCTGGGCCATGGGGGAGCCCCAGGGAAGAGGTCAGGGTCAGTCAGACCCATGACTGCCCTCAGACACTTGCTGGGCACCTTAAATTTCAAGTGACTTGAGCAGGTACCCCTTAAGGCATCCTTGTGTGGATTTAAAAGTTAAGTTTAGGTACTGGAGTGTGAATATTTAAGAATATATCTAAAGACTAAATGTTTACACTTGACTTGTTTTACAGGTCAGCATAAATCCAGTATTTTCTACCCATGGGGACACAAATATTTCTCTGTAGTCATTCTGAACATTTTTGGGTTTTTTTTCTCTCTGTATAATTCTATGCTTCCTTCATTTTGGTCTTTTAATTTAATTACCAAAATGTTTCAGGGTCATCCTCTCTCCACACAGCTTCACTGTTTAAGCAGGTACAGACATGGAGCAGACCCACAGGTCACACCCACTATTTTTTCACTTAAGCCCTAAGTAAGGTCCTTTTCTTTCTTTGTGCAGCTGTCAGTGAGTTTCTGTTTTAAATGAAAATGTATTCATGAGTCTCCCCAGAATTACTATGCTTATGCAAACACCCAATACATTTTGAAATAGCTACGGAAAAATCCAGCCCAATCATTCTTATGTGTTCTCTTCTTGTTCTTTCTCCAGCCGTTCACAGAAAAAAATGCAGTTGGTTTCAAATATCTCATTTTTTGCCATGTTTCTGATGTACTTTATGACTGCCATATTTGGCTATTTGACTTTCTACGGTAAGTATGCAGTTCTTTGCTGATCAGAGTAGAAAAGGGATACATGTAAAATCAATAGTGTATCCCAGCTGGAAAGGAAAGTCCCATCCACTTATATTAAAATACTTTTCCAAATAATTTTCCCTAAGTTCTCATATTGAAGGTATAAATCCTTTCCTCCTTTTCCTCTGTGGATGAAAAGCACAAGTGGAAGTATTTGCCAAAGGCATTTTCAAAATATGAGGGAGAGATTTGTTTTACAGAATTGGGGATTAGCTGGGCTCCTCTGAGATTGTGTTCCAAGGTCCTCACCTGAATGATGTGTGCATTGGTAATGGCTGAAGCATGCATATTTGCAAAAATTGAGACAGATTTGAGAGTAGATCCTAGGAAATGAGTAACAAATCGGCCATCACAGCTTTTTCATTTTCTCAGTAATGCTTTCATCATAGAGGCAACAGACCAAATGTTTTCCCTGTGTCCCTGGAGTTGACCTCTTTAGGTCCTGGTTAAACAAACTGGTAGTGAGGGTGGGGAAGCTTCGAGTGTTGTCCCAGCTTAGCCACCAAAGGAAGATTATCTCAGTTTTTGAGACTCCCACCCTGTCTCTTTCCATGCACATCAATTCAGTTAACAAATAAATTATGTTGTATCGCTAAAGGATACAATATGTATGCCCTAAAGGCACACTTGTTAAGTAAAATAGGATAAAATATGAATGTTGCCCAGGAACTCCTGGGTATGTTGCCCATGGAACTCCCATGTTCCACTATCATGAGAATGTTGAAAAGTAGTGTCTTTTTCCATGGACCATTAAGGGGTTACAAGACAGGTGACAAAGCTGATGTTTGCCTTTTACCTCAGAGTCACCCATCAATCTTCACCACCCTATTCCAAGTGGCATTTTTGTTACAACCTCCTCATTCATGATACTGTCCCTTGTGAGCCACCAATTGCCAGGAAAAAAAAAGAAGTAAATATGAAATGTGGAATTTTTTTTCAAAGGTGTACCTATCTCATATTTGCTTTCTCAGACTCTCATTCTGATTATGAGGCCTTGAGTGTACATGTGTTGAAGTAACTTGAGGTCATCTGTTCTAATTTTCCCAATAAACCCACAAATAGGCTGCAAGTGACAACAGCATCAGCCGTTCTCATCCAGCTGCTCCCATCTAAAACATTTTCGTAGAGATGCATCAAATTAGCAGCCCCAGGGAGCAAGTGGGTGTAAATCAGCATGGACCCCTTCGCTTTGGCAGGGAGGAGATTCTGATGTGATTGCCCCAGGGATCTGAGGAGGCAGATCTGTGGCGCTCCTCTCTGGGAATCTCCCACATCCCTCAAGGACGAGGGTCTGGAGTCCATGGAGGAGGTAGGGGCTGCGTCCTTCTGGCCCTCCTGAGGGGGAATGGCGGAGGAATCCCTGGGGTGTCTTGTGTGCCTCTCCCCACATTAGGCAACCCTGCTCTCCAGCACCGAGAGCCCACAGGTGGAAGCTATGGAGAGCTATATTGGGGCTTCTGCAGTGTCAGTGCAGTGACAGGCTGCAAAAAAGACACTGAGGGAAAATAGAATTCCTCCATAAAATTCCTTCCTTCTTCCCCTTGAGACTAAAAAGACCTTACCTTTCATATGTTCACTTACAGTGTTCTAACCCTCCTCTCTACCCTTACCTGGGTAAGAACAGTATTTTTATTGTGACCATTTTTTCTTTACACCAATAGTACTTGTCTGTTTGCTGTGTTCTCAAAAGTGTTGCAGTGATGACTATATTTACATTGCAGAATTACAGAAAAGAGGTGTTTTTCTTCCCCTAAAAGGTCACAGTGTGGTTGGGCTCTGTGGTGTATCTAGCTGAAAGAAAAACAGACCTTCAACTGTAAGCCTTGCCCTTCACTTCCTACCTGGCTGCAGCCCGTGAGCGGTACAGAAGTTGCAGTCTGTGCTTGCAGGAGCAGAGTAAGCTCTGTGTTGCAGAAGCTCTGCATGTGCCCGGCTTGAAAACCCCACTCCTGATGTGCAGGGAGGTGGGAGAGCATTTTCTTTCTCCTGGTGGGGACTGAGGCACTGCACAGGTGGTGTTGACCTGTGGTCTCTACCCAGAAGGGCGTCCTGGGGGGAGTGTAGGCATTTTGCCACAGGACAGATCCCTCTGCCTCCAGGAATACATGAGGTTTCACCAAATGCCAAAGATGGTAAATTAGACGTGGCCACTGAGTTCCCTTTAAGAGCTCTTATGTTTTACTTTCTAAGATTAGCAGACAGAAACAAAACATGGGCCTAAAAAGGGGCAGCAAGTGTGTTTGGTGGCATGCTTAACAGCCACCCCTTTAGGTTCTTGGTCCTGGATATTTAAAAATTACAAAGCAAACATGTAGGTCCCTCAGCAGCTTGGTATTCCTGCTGGTTAGTACACGCAGACCTTCTCTGCACTATTTATCACAGCTTCAAGGAAACATTTTGGCAGGAGGTTGTATTAAAATATTGCCAGCACCTCCCCGTTAAGCACCCTCTGTGATTTGTCTTGGCTGCTGGGGCTGCTGGCCAGTGTGGAGCTGAGCTGCAGGCTCTGCTGGCAGCCCTCAGAGGAGCTGCTGAAGGATTTGAGTGCAAATGTCAGAGAGTCCTGCTGAGAGCTGACCCGAGATAGGTTTTGTTCTCAGTTGAGAACAGGGGCACTGCTTTTTGCTGGAAGTTTATTTGCTGTTAGACTAATTTAGCTCAACACCTTGCAGTTTGTATTAAGTTCAGCCATTGCACTGCATGTGTTTATTTTTATATAATTTGAAACTTAAAAAAAAGTCCACGGAACCAATTAAAAATAGCTGATTTCACTTTAACTATTTTTGTATATATGTATATATGTAAGCAAGCTTTTGTGTATGTCTCACTGTTGTCATTTCTACAGTGAAAATTACATTAGACTTAGGCATGTGTTATCATGAATTGAGATGCATTCCTAAATCAGGCCTCCAAAGGATTAATCTGGAATAATGGGATCACTGGGATTTTGTTCAAAGCGCTGTTTTAACTCAAGGATGTTTCATTCCATACTCTTTTGTTTACAGACAAATCACTTGTTGTTCAAGAAGGCTGTTGTTAAGCAATGATTTTTGTGGACTAATTGCCTTTTTGCCAGAACACTCACCTTACCGTCTTTCCCATAGAGAATGTGCAGTCAGATCTGCTTCACAAATACCAGAGCAAAGATGACATCCTCATCCTGACCGTGCGCCTGGCTGTGATCGTGGCGGTGATACTCACCGTGCCAGTGCTGTTTTTCACTGTAAGTAAAAATTTTGGAAGTTGGTAACAGCTGTAGACATTTCTTCAAACCACAGTCCAGTGGTGACTGTGACGATAATGTTGCAGCTACAAAGAGAGCTTGAGCTTGGAGTAGTTTTTTCTCATGCCAGACTCCTGCTGACTTCTGGAGATGTTCTCTGTGCAGGAAGTAAATAAATAAATCACTTTTGGTCTTAAACTTGTTTTAAATTAAATCTACAAGAGTGCTCTCTTACGTCATATCACTTTACTGAAGCAGGCTCAGAGGTGAAGTTTCTTTTTAAGTGCAGAAGGATTCAAAAAGGCATGTTAAAAAGAGAGGAATATCCTACTGTACATGCACATGTACTTACAGTTCTGAAATAGCAAATTAATTTTAAGGAGTACTTCAAAGGACATTACTTCAGGCAACCCAAAATTTCTGACATATCCATGCAGTACTTGTCACATGGAGAACCAGTTAAAATAAAGATGGGAAGCTTTGAATTGGCTCATAGACTATTTCTGAGAGGCAACTTTCTCTCTCTTTCTCTCTCCTTCCCTCCTACAGGTGCGTTCATCATTATTCGAGATGGCCAGAAAAACAAAATTCGACTTATGCCGTCATGTTGTGGTTACTTTTATTCTTTTGGTTATCATCAACCTGTTAGTCATTTTTATCCCATCCATGAAGGATATTTTTGGCGTTGTAGGTAAAGTATCCTGGTTTTGTACTACTAATAAAAAAAACAGTTGCTAACCAGCAACACAATAATTAGCTATTGCTGACAGTTAACAAAATTTGTTCATTTGAATTTTGCAGGGGTCACTTCTGCCAATATGCTGATTTTCATTCTTCCTTCATCGTTGTATTTAAAAATTACACAGCAGGATGGATCAAAGTTGACTCAGAGGATTTGGGTATGCATTCTATTCCCATCAATACACCTCCATCTTGTCATTCTCTTTATTTTGCTAGGTGCAAAGCAGACCTAATCTGAACTTATGTGTGAGCTCCTTTACATTACATTTCTTTTGTGCTTCAGTCAGCTGGCAGCTGTGCTTTCCCTTCTCCTTTGCTTACCCCGGGGGAGGGGCCATGCCGTGCACGGCACCTTGTGTTTTGGGGAGGCCCTTCCCTGTGGGTTGAGGTACTTCCCTGGCTGGCAAGCAGCAGCAGCAGCCTTCAGCAGGGTACAGGAAGCTCTCCAGCCCACTTCAACAAACCTTTCAGCACAGCAAGCTCTCTCAGCTTCTGTGCATTGATCCAGAAAGTATGCAAAGTGTTCCATTTGCAGTATTCCTCATGGTTTTTATGGACCTGAGTCAGACTGAGGTGGTTCCACATGAAGCATCCAGCTGAAGTGCTATGTTTGCCATTTGGCATGCATGAGCAGATAGGAATGAACCTTGGAAAGATTTCCTGTGAGCCCCAGAGAGTGCTGTAGCTGAAAAGATGCAACACTCCTGTGTATTCCCAGTCTAATGGGGCATGCACTGGAAGCATTGTGCAGTCACTCTTCTCTGAGCAGACAGGTAGAAAACATGTTTCACTTTGGCTGCATCCACAGGTCCCAAGACAAAAGAACTGAACTTTGATGAACACTTATCGGATGTGAAGAATATACTGATTTTTGTGAGGCTTTGGGAAGAGCAGAGCTGATTAGTCCTAAAAACAGACTCACTTAATCCTCTTTAGGGATGATCAGTGTTTAAGAAGTGAATTGAATGGAGGAAAAAAAATTAGTTTGATGTAATTATTAATGACGCTAATCTGTTTAATTATCTGTGGGTCTTGTCTTTACTAGACGTGCTAGCTCATTTTAGCTGGTAACTTTGATACATCACCTTGTACATCTCCTTAAAAAAAGTTAACATACTTGAATTAATTGTCTTTTCTTTTTATTCATTAATCTTCTCTCCCTTTTTTATTTCAGGCTTCTCTTTTCTTGGCACTGGGGGTATTGTTTTCCCTAGTGAGCATTCCCTTGGTCATCTATGACTGGGTACAATCAGGAGGCAGTGCTGAAGGCCACTGAAGTTCACCTTCTTCTCAAAAGAAGATACCCCTGTTTGCTACACACCAAAATCGCAACCATCCGTTCTGTTGTCTATCCCACCTTTTGTGAGTTTACTCAAATCAAATCCAAATAATGATTTTCCAGTACTGAAAATACTGTCATGGGAGTATTTTCTTGCAGAAAAGAGACCCATTCTTCCAACAGGCATATCACTCTCTGATCAGCAAAAAGTCTGTGTTAATTGTCCGTGAGATTATATAGAGCATCTCTCATAGAAATTCATCACAATTAGATTCCCCTCTTCCACCCATGAAGTGCATTGTTCCATTATTATCCTTAGCCCTCCAGCCACAAGCTCTGCTCCCTTAGGGCAGCAGTGCCTGTTGCTATCAATTCCAGCTGGAGTGTTGTCCGTTCACATCCTTCCCCCCTCTTTCAGCCAAAACTCTGCTCTCTAATTGTATGCATCTGGTTTGTTGGTTTGTTTGTTTGTTCTGTTGCTGTTTCAGGCACCATTTGCCTCACTGGTTTAAGGGTAGCATTCTGGATACAGGCATGAAAATCACCACGAGAGCGTAGCTGAGTGCTGTGTAAGCGTAGGTCCTAAATCCAGTGCTTCTCTCTTACGTTTTGGGGGGCGAACCAGCCCCAGGGCTTGGCCAATTCATGGATCTGGGGAACAGACTGTGTGTGCCTGTGTGTGTGTCTTTGTGATGCAGAGCAGAGTGCAGGAAAAGGACAGCCATCACCACCAGCCACTATTCCTCTGGCACACTTGAGTCGGAGGTTGACCAGAAGTTGACCCCAAACCATGAGTACTTGAGTCTGAAGAGAAGCAGACATTTGGAGATTTCCATAAGAAGTCTGCATTTTCTTCAGCATTAAACTGTTTAGTAATGCCCCATTGCTCTCAGAAAAAGAATACCAAGCTCTAATTTTATCAAAACCTACGCATTTAATCATACCTCATGCCTTTTCCATGCCTTGTAGGGAATGGCTCCTCTCTTGTGTCTTACCCTCCTCCCACTGAAGTCAGTGGGGTCTTTCACAGCAGTGGGAGCAGGATTTGACTCACTCTGCCAAACTACTAGATTTCTAATGGAAATTGAGATCTGCAACATTTCTTTAAATGATGAACAGAAACACTTTTTCTATTTAAAATATTTAATTTACATTTTTCATTAGTTCTCCATAAAAATTAGAAGATATTCAATTACTACTAGCAGAAACACTGTAACTTGCAACAGTTGTCCACAGAATAAGCATTTGCCTAATGCCTTATAGCTGAGAACCACTTGTAGAGACTCAAAAGCTAAGCAGGTGATCACTCACCATCCTGAGCAGACATCTTCTATTAGTGCACTGCCAACAGTGTTAACGTGTTCACTTTGTGTCATTCCCCATGTGAGCTAAAAAGTGTCTCAGAATATGAACCTGGCTCCCACCGGAAGAACTGATGCCTAAAGGGGAGCCCTGCTTTGTGCCCAAGGGCTGTGATGCCCTTGGTACTCTCGAGCCATACCTGTCAGTATGCAGTGACCCTCTTGTTCTCAGTAGCTGGTTCATTGACAACTCCCTTTGTTACTGTGGAAGCAGACTGTCATCAGCTGTGAGGAGCCTGTCATTGCAACTTGGTCTTTTTAAGGTTAGGGACAGAGTATTTGGGATCTTGGAATTTCTGTGAGCTACTGAATTGCCTCAGTTGCCATTACTTTGTCCTACATGGCTTGAAGTCACTGAGAGTTGAGATCACAGAACACATCTCAGGACCCTGAAAGTTGGTTTTTGAAGATAACATCCAGAGAGATTAGTCTGGGGCCTTCCTAGGAATTTGGGCATTGACACGCAGATTGTTCATGCTGCAGAAATTAAGCCTACTAAGCATAGGCAGTGAGGTGCTTGCCTCTGATGATACTTCACTGCAATCCAGAAATAAGACAGAGTAGATTCCACAGGTTGCCCAAGTACTTGGAGTAGCCCAGCAGCAAGAACAAAACTGGAAACCTCTCAGCAAGGTCTCTGGTGCATCATCCATTCTCCTGAGCACTCCCTAGCCCAGTCTTTACCATAGAAACTGCTGAGCTACCTGGGACCCCTGTGTTAAGGTCCCTTGTACTTTCCTGTGGCTGGTCTCAGACCCTTGTCTGTGATGGTGCAAGTCACTGGTTCTCTCTAAGCTGTCCCCTTGTGGGACTGATCCCTGCCCTTATTTACACAGAAGTCCATACCATAACCTACAAGACCTGGTGTTAGGCAAGCTCAGGGGAGAAAAGCCTGTGCTTTGTTCCTATCTCTTTGCACCTCATTCCAGGTATCTTCTCAGCTTGGGATGTAAATTTGTGGTTTTGCTTTTGCAGGCACCCTACCCTCAGTGGTTACTGCAGCAGAAGCCCAGCATCTCACTCCATTCTCTGACTCAGCTTGCTGAGGTTGCATTTCAGGTTTTGAGGTGCCTTATAATCTCTCTGGATCTTATCCTAAAAACCTAAGTCAGACCTGAGAATGCTGTACAGTGCTATCCTTGAGATACTACCGGGCTCTCCTGCTTTCCTCCCCCTTTATCTTTCTTCTACTACTGATTAATGAGCAGCACAGCTCTGTGCATTGGGGGGGTTTTGAGGGAGGAGATCCTGGGAATGCTTTTCAAGTATCCAGGTATGACCTAGAGGTCTGATCTGCTGCACAGGGTTCCCTCCTCCTTCCCCCCCCCACCAAATTGTCTGTAGTCTGCTGTTTGAAATATGAACCATTGAGTTTTGGCACCCAACTTCCTTCGACTTGAAGGGCTGTTGGGTCAATGATTGTTCATCTTCCTAAATCTCCTCCATCACTATTCCTCTCTCTCTCTCCTCTTTGCTATTCTGCCTTCTCCTTTTCCCCAGTTTATTTGTATACTGGAGTTTTACTAAATAAATAGGGAGAATGAGCTAAGTGTGCATAGAAGTGAAATTACCCAAGGTACTGAACCACCAAAGCATGTCTTATATACTGAAAAATAGATACCCAAAATATTAAGTCTTTAAACAGACTTTGNAAAAAGAAAAAAAAAAAGAGGGAGTTTTCCTTAGACTGATTTACTGGCATCATATTTATAGATATTTATGGAAAGGAATCATGTGTTTATTGATGTCTGTGGTAATGAACGTGAAATAACGTGCTTTTTGTTTTCTCATCAGGTTTATACATTCTTAACAGAATGCAATAGACCCTGCTGTAACTGTCAACATCAGTGATGGATGACAATATTTGTATGAGGTTATCTGTAAAATGTACTGCTGTTATTCAGTTCATTTGGAATAGTGAACTTGTAGCCACGATTGTACGAGTCCCACATTTTAGTTAGGATTTTAAGAGCACAGTGAAATGCTGTAGGAGTTTCTCTGTTGTAAAATTAATAGGATCCAGAGTACCATATCTACTTAGTAGGTGATAGCATGCTTTCTTTTCATAGAGAGTTTATCACTATTGTGAGCACTGCAAGTATCATAGACTGGATGCAAAATTGCTCCTAATAACTGCAACAAAAAACTTTAAAATTCTCATATGTGTAGTAGCAACAATCGAGTGGTGAGGGACAAGGAAGGACTAATTAGAAGCAGGGATTACTAATAAGATTGTAAGAGTTAATCCTACTCTTAAAAAAAACAGCCTTGCTGGCCCTCCTAGTCCAAAGCACATTGCAAAGAAAATAGTTATGGGCTTAAAGCAACCGTAATACAGCTGCCCTTCTCTGTCCAATGGCAAACATGCCTAGGTAGTAAAACACAGTAAATTGTTATTTGAGAACAGTATCTCGGGGCAGTGACCTCTCTGGATGATGCTTGCTCCTGGTCAGAGGGCCAATGCCAAATCCGTGCACCAGCACAGACCTTTTGTAGAGCTGACATGGACCAAGTGGTGCCTGGCACTTGTGCAAGTCTAGGGCAAGCCTAGGGCACAGCTGGTGTCATCCTGCGAGGTCAGGGATGGGGATGCTCATCCACTCTGAGGGCTGCTCTTCTGAGCCACATACAAACCCAAAGCCTGTGCTCCACCTGTAGTAGGTCACACATGCAAGTGTGAGTTGGATGATGTGTGGGTTTTGTCTGTACATCTGCCTTACGATGCATAAGCGCAACACAGCTCTCTGATATTGAGTGTTAAACAGTAACAATTAATGGTATGTCTAGCTTATCTTTACATTTATATATTTCTTTGCTTGAACCTTACATTAAGGCTAAAGAGCACCTTGGTCAAAACAAAACTTTTCATGTGGTGGTGTCCCACCTCCAGTCCTACTGCCCCACCCCAGTGCCTGTAGGAGAAAGGCACCACAGAATGTACTCAGCTCCATCAGCAGCTCCATGAGATGGCTTTATCAGCTGGCGCCACAGTGCTTTCATAAACAAATCCCCAGAGCCCTTGGCGTCAGAAAATCCTTATTTCCTATAACGTACAGCAAAGAATGTTTTATTTGTATCTAATGTAAGGATTTCTGTAACAAACTGTGAAAAAAAAGAAAAGATAATGAATTAATAAAAGGTACAGGGCTGGAAAGTCTAGAATTCACGAATTGTACACATACCTATGTTTCTGAAGACAAATCTATGCAGTTGTGTTGTATTGTAGGACATTTCGCTTTTATGTACATATATACTGTAAATAAATAGGATGCTGTATATTTTTGCAGTTGTTTATCCCCTATGAATAGAAGTGTTGAGATAGGCTCTGCATATTAAGAACAATTTTAATAGAAATACAAATACTTTAGCTTCTTAGCAAAAATGTATATCCTTTTCTTTCTCCCAAGAGCTCACAAGTTAAATCCTAAACTTGAAATTATAATTACATCCCTAAAGTAAAAAAGAGAAATAAAAGGTCCAGTTAAATTGCTAGGATTAATTCCCATGCACAACTCCCTGTTTTCTCAATAGGAAGTTTGCCAGTCTTCCTGTTGGGCAAAATATCTCCCTTGTTAAAGGGCCCCTTTGATACCCAAATACCTCTAACCTCCTCAGCTGGGGTCAGTTGGTAGTAAGCTGAAAAGGCTTTATGGAAGAAACCACGGCAAACTGCAGCAAGCAATTTGACCTAGTATTATAGCATGTTGTATCCAGGCGTGTATTTACCCAACTATTACAAATAGAAGTCAAGGCAGACCTTCTGCATTTCCATTTTCAGCCATAGAAATGTCAGTAGTTCAGAAAAAAAAAGGTATAAGAAAATGGGGGTCAGCAGCAACCAGAGCAATTGGTGCCATTTCCAGCCCCCTCCCTTCCTGCAGAGTCCTGTGGCTGCTCCGCCTCAGACCCTGTTGCTCTCATGAGACCAAACACTAGTACCTGAGGCTGCCAAGAGCTTCCCTGGCCAGGGACTGCTTGCACATCCCACCCTGTGAGCAGGCAGAGGTCATTGGATAGCTGTGTGTCCAAGGGTGAGGGTGGGAGGGGAGGGCTGGGTATGTCCTGAGAGTGCATCCATCAGAGGCCTTGCATAGACCTTCTCACTAGTAAAGCATTCAAATGTTTTTTCAGGACTTCTGAAAAATGGAGGTTAAGAAATGCATCTAAAAGTGATTGTGGTTTTTTCCATGTTTACTTTATGGCTTGGATGAAAATGAAACTTGAAATAACATTTGCTTTTATCATGAGCACAAATTTGAGGGAAAAAACCCTATAAACAGTTCTACAGAGCTTTTCAAATTAATACCAGTGTATGTATTTTCAGTGTTATAGCCAACAAAATATAAACTGTAAAGGTATTTTTCCACTAGACTTGAACTTTACATTGTTTATAGAAATCTGTTTTTAGTGTCTGAATATATGCTAAGGCTCACACAGTCGTCAGTAATATTTTGCTCTTGTTAACATCACCTGTTAACTTTGTGCTGCTCATATCCAAATAAACAAAACTGTTTTTCAGTTTCTGTGTAAATAAAATGTATCAAGTTCTATGATCTCTCTGTTACCTCTTAGTTTTTAAACATTAAAATTGTGATCTAAATTAATGTTGGGGCCATACTCATTCTTCCAAAGGGATGATGATGTAGCATTTTAGTGGCTTGAACAGCAAATGCTTTCTTGCTCTTTACCCAAGTATTTTCACTGAATTCAGGGCATGCAGCTCTTGCAAAGGCAACTACATTAGATTTGGTGCAGTATATAGAGCAAAGCATCAACAAACAGCTACGGAACATTAAGATGAATTTTCTGATACAGTTTTAGAGGGACCTGAAGCTGGGGCAGATGGTTACCACAGCCTGCAGTTGCTGAATGTAACAGCATTCCTCAAGGCCAGTACTTGTTTCTGTCTGCTCCTTGAAGACTGTCTGAGTGCTTACCAGTCTGTTTCAAGGTCAAATCAGGCAATTTAACTTAAAGGGCTCTGTTAAGTTGGGTTTGAGTTAAGATACCAAACTTGTGCCTGAAGTGACTAAACCCCTGCCAGACTTTTCTCAGCTGTGGAAGCAGAAGCTATTAGCAGATGTATTAAGAGGATATCCAAAGACAGTAGTGTCTTAGGCAGCTGTTTTTTTCTCTGTCAAAGTTTTAAAGGGTCTGTAAAGTGCTAACTTTTTTGTCTTTGACCACTAATTTTACTAGTATTCGGATTATAGTGACCACCAACAAAAAGGCCTCTTGGCTAGAGTCCAAACAACTGAAGAGCTAACTGGACTGCACAGGATGAGTACAGCTCCCCAGGCTCCCCTGCAGGAGAAGTGATGGGATGATTTGCATATCAGAGGATCCTTGGAAGCCACTGTCTGGTCCCCAATTCCAGGGACATATCTTAAAGCCATAAACCTCGGAGCACAGAGGTGCAAGCTTCTGCAATGGACTGGTATAATAGTTTCCTCTCTTTGCCATACAAATACACACACTTCTTTACCCAGCTAAACTTAATCATCTCATAGCCATGTCTTAAGACATAGGAACATAATTTATGGAGCAAAGGAATAAAAAGAAACTATAGTTCTTTTTTTTCCTTGCTTGTAGAGACTACCATGAATATTTGCCTTCTGCAGTGCAGTCTGACAGCTTCACCTGAAGTTCACCTAAAACCACACAGCCAAAGTTAAAAACACCAATCTCCTTTCCAGCCACATGCTTCTACTTTTGGCTTGTATCCCCAAAGTCAGCCAGATCTCTTGAGTATATCTGATCAGTCCCTGTTTGGGAGTGAAAACAAATAAATTTTTTCTTTTAAAGTTACTATTTCCTAGGACAAGCAGTGCTTTTATCTGAAGGAAGACATTCCTCTATATGGTTCAACTGGAGTCTTAATATGACTTAAATTCATGTGAATTGCATTTAGTCTTCAAGCTGAAGGACAAATTCAAGCCACTGTTAAGATGTCTCATTCTCCATTACAATAAGAGCTAGGAGTAAGAACTTATGCCAGCTTTAGGAAATGTGGAGAAAGTGGAGATGGTAGGAGCAGGCACATGTGATAAGTCCATTTCTAAGACTTTCTAACCACAAACTGAACACGGGTTTTATTTCCTGCAAGGAAGCTTCCTTCCCTGTTCTCAGCCCCATGCAGGAGAACAGCATCTTATTTTTTGCAGACAGTTGTGTTACAGATCTCCGGCTGAAATACTGACACAATTCCTAACACAGATCCCAGTTAGTGGTTAAACAGAAGATTTCAAGCAACACAGCATCTATGTTTTGCAACTATTAAATGCCATACATTTCTCTTTCAGCTTACAGTTACGGAAAATGGAGACTCTTAAAGCTATCAGTGTTACTAAATATCATGGCACTGGCAAGGGACGATGCTGCTGGCTTAGTGTGCCTCAACCTTGTCATGGCTTGCTGCCTGAAAAATGTGAGGTTATTGGTATTCTTAGAAACTGGTGTTGATCAGCTGAGGCTTAGATAATATGTCTGGGAAAGTAAACTGTGATGGCTGGGGTGGCACAGGCCAGCCCTGTCTGAGAGTCAATCTGCAGCTAAAGCCACATTGGGAGTTCTCTGAGCTATGGGCCCATGGCAGCTGCTGTCCTGGAAAAATGGAAGAAAATGTATTATCAACATGAGTTACAATGTACCCTGGAAACAAGAATCATGTACTCTCCTTAAAAATGCTACCTGGCTTAAAATGTCATGTCCTGTTCCCAGAAGTAACCAGATCCCCTTCCTCCTGCCTGCCACATTTTCTCGGTTTAAGACAATTTAAAGAAGTGGACATTCTAAAATGAGTAACCTCCCCTTAGTTCCAACCAATCCTGTTCCACCAATAAAGAATAATACTAGTAGATACAAGAGAAAAATGTAAGTTTACTAACAAGTGAAACAGCATCAGGAAAAAATTAGCAGTGAATAATCACTAAATACAAAATTGCTAAATTTTACAAACTCCACAGGAACAAAGAGACACCCAAATTGGCAGGGTACCACCCCTATCCAAGATAGCAGCCCCCTCTGCCAACTGCATATAGGGAGACAAAGGGAAAACGGTGTCAGACCTAAACCTTTTAAAGGGATTGGCACCTCCTGACTGTGCCACAGTTGTGGTTCTGACTGTGCTGCTGGGCCATAAACAGACAGTAATGATTTTTTGGCACAGATGGATATGGAATACAACAGGATATTCGGTTACCTAGGACACGTGTACCCTTGGGAGAGTGTTTGCCCATTCGTCAGCAAACCTTAAGCACTCTCCTCTTGCCAGCTATGAAAAGCTGGTGAAATTTACCTATTTTTTGGTGGAGATCACCACTTCAGACTAAACTCTTTAAATGTGCCAAGTATTGACTATGCCCATGATATGCTTCCATGTGGTCTTCCTTCCTGGACGCTTTTTGGGACCTATGCTCAGGTAAATTCCCAAAAATTATTCTTTCCAAGTCCCACTGTTTTCCCAGCAGTGCTCACATTAAGCTTTGCAACAGCCGGACCATCCTTGTTACTGCCTGCTACAGACCTGCCCCACAGCCCAGGCAAACCTGCCAGCTCCCCTCACCTTGCTTAGGAGGGGTTTGCTTAACCATTCCCCTTGCACAGCACTGGATGGCAACAACCCTTGCACAGAGGTGTTTGACAGTGACTACAGAGGTGATAACCAAGTATCAGGCATGCCATTTCTCCTCTTCAGGCTCATGTCATGAACTCAACCTGGTAAGCAGCTGATGAGGATGAGAGAGGAGGGTCTGTTGCCCAGATGTCTCCCCAGCCACCAGTTCCAGCCCATCAGAGCTGGATGTGCAGTCTGTCACAGAGATGGGGTAAGTGTGGTGCTCAGCAGCAGCACTGCAGGAGCCAAGTGCATTGAGGAGAAAAAACCTGTTGTTCTACCCCAGGTAATTATAAAGGAACATAGCAGAGTTAGACATCAAGGCATTGGAAAGTGTTACGATAACAAAGAAACTCATGAAGAGGGTGGAAAAATTTTTACAATGTGGGATCAGATTAATGACCTGTACAATGGCTGCAGTAAAAACAGCAGCATACAGATGCTACAACATTTGTAGAACACATTTCTTCAAACCATAACCAAAGCCTGTAATTTACTAGGATGTTTAAAAAAAAAAAAAAAAAGAGGAGAAAAAAAAAGAAAATTATATGTTCACTGACAAAGCCAGTTCTTGCAGTCTCTGAAGTCTTCTTGGGCTCGGTGCAGGCAGTAGTTCCCTGTAGTGCTTCTTACATAATAGCTGGATTTCCTATTAATTTTCAGATATCGTTTGTAGATAATCAGACAAGTACCAGATGCTGGAGAAACAACTTCCCTGACATAACAAGGAATTATATATCTCTTGCAATTAGATCATCACAAAATGAAAGGAAAGCAGGCATCAGTCTGCCATTCCTGCATCCAGTGGCACTTAAACAATGAGCACAGTTTCTGTTACTATTGCTGGCAGCCCTCCAGAAGCACTTTGAAAAGGCAGCGCGGCCTCCTTGTAAACTGATAAATAATCTTGTAAAGCAACAGGCACAGGAACATTCAAGTCTTTGTTGAATTTTTACTTGAGTAGAGAACTAATTGGCATCTTTCTATGCAGAACAAGCAGGGCCAACTTCTCCATTTCCAGAAGCAGATTATTTTAACCAGAATCCATGGTCCCTGTAGTTAATGGTATAAACCCCAGGAATGTGGGTACTAGGAGATGCAGAAATTGTTTTCTTAAAGAGTTCTGGTTGTGAAACAATTAAAATCAGTTTACAAAAAAAGACAAAATAAATGAGTCCTAGCTGTGTTGATGGCTTCAAAACGCACTCATTATCACTACAAAGGCAGACATTCTCACACGGGATGCTGATGTCCTAAAGTAAGGTGTGATTACTGACTGCACCATTCAGACCAGTCTCACCCAGAGAAGAAATTATATTCTCACCCCTGCTCTGGGCCAAAGAATAAGCAATGGCCTGAAATCTTTTGTACAAAGCTGCCAGTGCCCACAAAGATGCAGAGTGCTCTCTAAGGAGTGGGAAATGTGCTCAGATTAATGCATGCCACCTAATTATCTTCCTTCATGTAATGTTCTGGCATGTCCCTGCCTGCTACAAATTGCACCAAGGTAAATTCAGCTCTTGGTAGTATTCATACTCTGAAGAACTGGGAGGAGAAAGCTTGTTCCTGTGGATGACCAGAGTATGAGTTTAGATATACCATGCTAAGTAGGCGTAGCAGAGCAGAAGATGTACCCCATGCAGTCTGCAAACCCCACGCTGGCAGCTAAAGCATTGAGCAAGTGAGGCTCCACCTCAGCACATCAGGCAAGCACATCACCAACACCTTAACCTCTCTGGGGACAATTTCACTATCCTAAAAGAGAGCACAGTAATAAATCAGTTCATTCAAGAAAGAACATTTCTATATTTACACTATAACCCTCTATCAAGCACAAGAGACTACTAGTCCTGTTTACTGCAGAAATAAGCAATACTTCCTCTCAGACAACTCTCAGCCCCTCTGAGGGCTCAAAACAGTTCTCTAAAATTGGAAAGCATCTTTTTGGGGGTATTTTTTATTTTACTTACATCTGGACAAACAGTCCAGATACCAATAAACAAAATAGGTCAAAACTAATAGTTAAAAAAGAAGTCATACAGCACACTCTTTACCTACCCATTTACCCTTGAGGAAACAACATGGTTAGCACAGTTGAGACAGGAAAACAACACCCACAAAGAGCAGGATTCATCAAATTCAGCTCTGAGAGTTACTTTTCATAATGGGACAGACAGGAAGAGGGCCTTTACTCACAAGGAGAACATGCAGTGTTTGCAACCCAACGCCTTTATAGGTGCTGCATCAGTGGACCTCCAGCAAAGGCAGCATTGTGCCAACACACAGCTGGTAACACCTTTGCTGCCTTACTGGGGAAGTACCAACTTTGGGATGTTATGAGGCTCAAAGACACAAAAGAGATTTCATGTATCCTTGCTATGGATCACCTCAGCAAATTTTCAGTCCCAGAGGCCTTCCAGGAAGATCTGGATGAGTCCAGGACAGAAAGCCCACAGTCTAGTTACAAGGGACCAGATTAGCTATATAGCACCCATACACAAATGCTGTGCATTTTTTTAAGAATTAATTAATGTCTCACCAGAATTTTAAATGCCAAGTTTTATGAGCAAAGAAATCTAGCCACAAACATCTTGAATGGTACAGAACTTATTTCACAAAGGGTATTAGCAAGCACTACTAAGTGGTAGGCACACCAGACTAATTTACTAATTAGATACACAGAGCTATTTCCAGGCACTATTTCCACTTTCCAAGGTTCACACTGTGTTGTGAAATGCGTGAAGTCCACTGTGATCAATGGGATTAGCCTTAGATTTATATAACCTGATAAAATGTCTTAGACTTCTGAAGAACTGCCTTAATGGATTTCTACTAAGTTATATAAGAATTGCTTTGAGGAGTTGGAGGGGATAAGAGAAATGCTAGATAGGCTTCAAGCCTTTGTATCTTTTAGTACTGATAAAAGACTTATATTTTATTTGTTTCAACCTTGGTAAGAAATGAAAAAGTATCTAAACTGACTATAAATGATGCAGGGGATCAACAAAAACCCAGGAAAACAGGCAGCACTACTAAGGAAAATAACTTTAGGAATGATAATTCACTGGAGTTGTATGAGGTCCAGGTCTCTTAGGACAATATTATTTCAAATCTCTGCTGAGAATAAAAAAAATTAAAGGCAAGTGCAATCATGGTAATAGAGATCAGTGAAATGCTGGCTAATGGACAAGGCCCAAGCTGTGAGGAGATAGCCAACATGGCTAGTGATGGCTACTGAGAACTGCACTACTAGGCACTAAAGTCTTCTCTGTTCTTGTGGCAAACACTATTTTGTATATGCACTCATATTTATAAGTCTGTCCTTAGCTATTACTGCTATTTTTCCTCCTCTCCACAGTCAGCAGAGCAAAACCATCACTGCCTATACGATTTGTCATTGCAGGCTATACATGAAGACCAATCCCTAACACAAATTTGTCATTCTTATCCACATCAGGAGGCAAATCAGCACAGACACCAGCAGTTTAGCATTTCACCACTTTGCAGCAATACTGCATGCTATAGAAAATATATCTATCTGTTCTCAGCTTCTGGGAAATTAGGTCATCAAAAGCATTTCCTCCACCATTGTTTTACATCTGAACACACAGAAATTGAAGTGTTTCTTCAAGCTTCTGATGACCCATGAAACAAATCCACCTCACTCAAACGAGTTAATGAAGGGCAAACACAAGCCTCACTGGGAATAATTTTTCAGACTGTTAGGGCTGGAAAGCTGTTCTGCTTCAACAGCTGAAAAAAAAAATAGCCATACCACTGCACAAATATGTGCATGTCATTTAGCAGCCCAGTTGACGTTGCTTGTGACAGCATTAACTTCTCTGCAAGATGCTGTATGCCTACTGCTTTATCTGTTCCAAGTCAGAAGACAGTGCTTTTAGAAGGACAATCTTTTCTGTCCACTGATTCACAGCCAAAGAAGTTTGGTAAACTCTGTAAAGAGATGCTTCTGTACCTCACCTGGGAAACCCAGAAGGGGAGTAAGAAGAAAAGGTTGCACATACATAACTTCACTACTGGTTGAAGTAAGGAAAGATTGACAGAGGGTCAGAAAGATTTGTGTAGAAATATAGTTCTCTAGATGAGCCATGCTTTCATTTTTAGTAATGTGTTGTTCTCTCATCTCAGCATTTTATGCTACTGGTTCTCAGGAGAGTCTCCAACTGCCCCCCAATACACAGTCAGGATTGTGAAGTCTCTGTTCAATGTACTCTGAGGAGAGACACAAAACACACTGCAAAGGAAGAAAGTGTCCCCAAGAGACTCAACACCTCCTCAGAATTGGCCAGGCAAGGAAGTGTTGGCCTGAAGGCTTTTTTGACTGTGGTCTTGTGTTTGACAGCCTTGAGGAGGTCTGGGGAAGGGAATAAGGCAAATTAGTTTATGTAGAATTCCCTTCTTAATGCTTCTGTCCTTCTCTGTCTGATTCAGTCTCTGCTTCATAACTGGAATTCCCATGTCAAAACATGAGCCATTTGAATGAATTTTAGTAATATTGGTCCTTATACTATTCATAATAGTTACAGTATGAAGATAACTATAATAATTCTGAAAATGCACATTGTTTATATTCTTTAAATGTTCATTTGATTTGCCTTTTTAAAGAAAATTATTTTTTTCTTGAGTTTTTATGAAACTCCCAAGTATTTTAAGGTTTCTCCCCTCTACCCCTTGCCCAGGCAGCGTAGCCACAGTTGGATTTTCATGGAGGCAGTTCAGACCTGAGACTTCCTTTCCTCATGCACAGAGGTGATCCTCACTCTCTGCCTGCCTGCTCCCAGGGGCTGGGCAGGAAGGGCAAAGACAGCTTCCTGGCTCCTAGATGAGTTCACAAACCATGGGAGAGCAAAAGCAACTCACTGCGTGCCCCAGACAGGCTCCCTGAACTGTTCCCAAACTCATGGGTTGGGTGCTAGGATTGCTGTCCTGCCTGTCACTCTTTTCTTGCCATAACAAACCCACAGCTTTCAGTCACTGCCCTTGTGCTTTCAAGAGACTGCCAGAAGCCTAGCTCCTGTAACGCTGAATGGAGCAAAGCATGGGACAACGTGCTCACACCCACAACCAATTACACTGCTCTTCTGCTGGCACTGAGCCACCCTCTCCCTGTGGAGCCAGCGTCCCATGTGCACCGTAACCCAAGCGACATCAATGATGCTCCATTTGGCACCTGTACTTATGGTATCCCAACATTATGATAGCAATAACATAAACCAGATCTCTGCAGCTTTCACAACTCCTTTGTAATAACTGAAAACTAACACAAACATTAGTCTGACATCATCCATGCAAAGCCATAGTAAGTTTTGGACCTGTATGGAAAATATTTTAATAAATGAGGTCTACATCCGTTTTCTTACTGTTTTACAGAAATAACCTTGTTCAAAACGTTTTAATTTTAGCACAGTTGATTAGTGATACTCAGTGTAGACCAAGCAAAAATCAAATCAACTTAAACTGAGATGTGTTCACTGGGCAAGTCAATGTGTGCAAGAGAAAACACAGAGGGTTGTAGAGGCATGTAGAGGGTGGCTAATATGGCTTCTCTGTTTTTTTGCTGGAGCAAATGACAACACAAAATTGTGACTACTAGGTAGAAGACCAGCAGATCTGCAAACATCAAGGACTTGGCTCTCTACAGTTGTCTTAACTGTGCCTCCTGCAGTTTGTTATAACATCACTCGTACATGGAAGCAGATGGTTTGCTACATATCAATTTACTATGCCTCTCTTTCACTGATTTTTTTCAGCTCCGTCTGTGCATTTTTATTCAAAAGGGGACCATATGGTCCCTCTGAGGTAGTTTATAAATAATTGTATATTTACAGTAGCAATTGAAACCAGAGTCACATCCTTGCCTTTAGGAAAGAAGCTGAAAGTAGCTGGGTACTATAGGATTTGGAATTATTTTCTCACTACAGCATAGAAATATGCAATGAATAATTAAATAAAAATTGATTTCACATGGCCTTCTTGATTGCGTTTGTTCTGCTACTGCTGCAAAACACAACGTTTCTAATCAGAACTGGTTGAAGAGATATGGGGTCATGTGTGCTCTGACAGCACTGCTTCCATCCCTCATTTACAGGACAGAGCAATGATCCCCAACCCTGCTTTGTCAAGGGCTGGATTCCATGAAGGAGGGCCTAGGAAAGATGATGCTGTTCCCCTAGGAGCTCTACTTTACCTCATCTTTGAAGCCTGCAGGGGCTGGTTTGAACACCTAGTTCAGTCCTTCCCCAGCAGGGCAGTTTTCCAGGTGCGGATTGTTGGAGGACAGCCAATATTTAGCTAGCACCACTTCCTCAGACACTCTGAGGATTAAAGGCTCCTGTGAATGACTGCCACCCTAAAGCTTTTTCTTCTCACCCTTCCCCTTCCTCCCCATGGGCCTGTTTGGCCATACCCTACTTCAATCTCAGCAAAGCAAAAATTACTCTAAGAAAAAAAGCCCAACTGTCTGAAAAAACAAGATCAAAGTTACCCATATAACTTCGTGATAGAAGTGACTGAATTAGGGGCCAGCCTTGCCTCCCCCTGTCCTCCTGCCCCATATATTTTCAGCACTGTCCTTGTTTCTGCACAAAAGAATGAAAGACAAACCTGCACCTCCACAGTACCAAGGGAGGGTATACAAGGTCAGATGTCCCAGATATTCTGTCTTCCCACTGGGAATAAATTGCCAGAAGTGTTCATCTCCTGCTTAGATCAATAAATAAGAACATATTTTTAAGTGCCTCATATTGATATTATAGGCCAAAATATGTGAGTGAGAGTCCTATTCTGGAAGGTTCAATGTCTCTTTGTAAATCCTGCCTACTTACTTGAGGGCTTAACTGAGGACACTGGAATAAGCATGGCCCCTGACCCACTAATCCCACACCTTCAGCTAAGATCCAGGGAAAATCCTGTACTCCAATTCCTACCTCATTTACCACCCCCCTGGCACAGTGCATTTGTGTGTCTAAGAATTAATACTGGATAAAAATGAAGATAAAACTGATTCCACCAAGACGGCAACATTATAATTCTCTTTACTTTCCATTTTCTGTGTCTTGCATTGCTGATGGGTAATGAGATTTGCTTTTCATCATGATCCTCTGGGTTGATGCCTAAGAAGAGCACTGCAAGATGTCATTTACCAAGCTAGGAGACAGGATTAGGTGCGTTATGTAAGCAAGGCAGCAAAATCAATCATGAATGAAATCTAGACTCATTCCACCATTGTGTTGAACCCTGTCCTCTTGTCTTCAGCTTGAGGAGAAAAATTGAAGAGATCTTTACAATTATTTGGGAAGTGGCTTTGAAGCACTGTCCCTTTTAGTCCTTTGCATCTTGGCTGTTCATACTGCCAGATGCAGAAGCCTTGATTACCCAGCATATTCACCAGTACCACATGTGCTGATGTGCCTGTCTCATGCAAGTATGAAAGAAAAGTAGTATAACACATACTTGCAGCCCCAGCTGATTAAGTCTGCTCTTCACTCAATTATCAGTAAACATGGACAGGAGTAAGGATGGTTTGCCCGCCAAGAATATGGTGACCATGAGGACAAGAATTGCCAGCCCTAATCTTCCCCAGGCTAAACGATGGGGATGGCATGTGGTGGGCAGTGGAGCAGACTGGGTTTGCAGGGTTACAGAACATCTCCTTCAGAGATGTCAGGTCTATGTAGTGCTTCAGTCCTTTGCCTTAAGAAAGCTAGAAGATGCATTGCCTGGAATTGCTACATCTTTGCCATTTTGTGGTTCTTTCACAGAAAGGGTGAGAAGATCTGCCCATCTGTATCCCCACTGCTGCTGCTGACTGTCCTGTCCACCTCTGCACCTTGGGTAGGTCACCCTGCAAAAGCATCTGCAGCAGCACGAGCTCCTAAGTGGAAAGTCATTCCCCTGCTGTTATCTTCCATATTATTGGATGGCACCTTTTAGCCCTCTTTACTTATTTTAAGAGCAAAAAAGAAGTTTTGGGTTTCACTGTTTTTCTCTCTAAGCTTGACAACCAGACAGTTCACAGTAATAGAGTAAGGTACATTAATGTGTTTCCATTAGCAAGACCTATGACTCCACAATTAATTAGGTTCCTAATAATAAACACAAGCACCAGACTTGCCCTTGATTTCAAACTGAAATGGCTCTGAAGATCTGGATCTAAGCGGCCATATAAGCAAAACCATGAAACCAATTTTACATAGACATCTATCAAATCCACAGATTAATCAGCTAAAAAATAGAGATTGCTTTTGCTAATAGATTTCATTAATAATTATTTTGCTGTTATTGGTGATAATAAACTCTTTTTCTCCTGATAGGATCCCCTTAAAAGTCCTGATGCAATGCTTGATACAAACACAGGGTATCAGTTCTGTGCTTCTGCAAATACTCCAGATGGTAAAACTGACAGACAAATGAGAAATATAGTTTTTTCTCTAAACTGGTTCACTGTGATGAAAGGAGTAAGCAATATACCTAAGAAACCTGAATTTTTGAAGTGTTATTGTTTCATACAGTCTACACTGTTATTGGTTTAGCAATCCTACCTTTAAAGGTATAGACCAATTCTAAATATTCCAGACTAGATAATACATATGCAAATAATAATTTCATTGATTTAATCAAAGAAGATTTAACTTTTGTTAAGTGACAACCAGATCCAATAGTATCAGTACTCTATTTATAGCTTTACTCCAGAACTCCACATTGTCCCTGACATAGTAAAATGACACCTTCCACAAAGGCAACGAATCCATTGACTTCATATTCTAAACAAACGATTGTTAAAATAAATGGAAGTCTCCTTAACTCCTAACAATAGTAAGTCAGATGGGTCTGACCTCTGTGGGTGGGACTTTAATTATGCCCACTATGTTTAAGAAAGTACAGTATTGTAATAATATTATTCATTGCATTCCAAGAGTTCCATCAAAGGCTTGACAATCCCAGGAAATGATGCACATCCTCACTTACAGTACTGATAAATTGCTAAATATATCCGGTCATATAAAACCTGATCCTGTGAAGTTTTGGCATTGACACTTAATAGGAACTAATAATATCTTCAGCTGTCCCTTTCCCTAAGTGAGCCATTGTGCTCAATCACATATTTTAGCCCTCTCTTAAAAAAAGGATAACCAGAATAAAACTGCAGCAAAACCCAGTGGTATCAGTGCTGTACAATGAAGTGTTTGTGATGGGGGTAAGGAAGAGGGTGAATAAGCGGTTATCCAGTGAGGAAAGCCAGGGATGGGTAACGTAGAGAGGCCAGGAGGGCTGCTGGAGGGAGGGAGATTGCAACGTGACATAAGAGCGGCGTCTCCACCGAGTCTGTGGTTTCTGTTTGCCAGCTCAGTAGAGTCAGAACTGCCCAGCACCAACTGCCCTCCTGTAGAGTGCCATGGTGCCACCTACAGCTTCTGGGGAAAAAAAAATCAGGAGAGAGAAACTCCATATCTCCTTCAAATTATCTCCTTCAAATGATGTAGGTAACTGATACTTGACAATAAATTTTGAACTGATTTCATAGCAGTGAACAGAAAAGTTTTCCAAAAGAAGTTGCTGCAATAATCCTCTTTCATTTTTTTTTCTTTTTTTTTTTTTTTTCTGGAAATGCAGGATGCTACTGCTCACTTAGACCTCTCAGTTACAGCCAGCATCATCCACAGAAATAACTGCAGCCTTATTCCGAGCCATAGGCTGTGTTTTAGATCCTGATGTAATATGGTTTCTTGGTGGAAATTAGTCACGATATTCAACATCTAGAAAATTAAACTTTTCCCCCTAGTCTTACATTTCCATTGCAGCAGTTAGGTGTGTAGCCAGGGTTCTGTGCTCACTGGCACTCCATCTATTTAGTTTTCCTGAAGAGCTTGCTAAACCTCTTCCCTCTTCCCTTTTTCTCTGTATGTTTGTTCCCTCTTTGAATGCCTGCTGATCATTTCTGCCTGGAAAACAAGCAGCACATCTGCCAGTACTGTGGGAGGCAGCACCTCCCTTCCCAAGACAGGAAAAGCATCTCCTGGGATGCTTTGACTCCATCTCCTCAAACCTAGCTCCACCATGCGGCTGGTTCTGTTAATGGGCATCTTCTGTGGCTGCAGGTGTACAATCGCTGCTTGCTGCCTGCCCAGGAAAGTTCCCAGGTGAGGTTTTCCAACTGCTCATCCTGATGCTCAGCTGGGAAGAGGTCCTATCCAAAAAGGACTTTGCATCGTTTGCCACAATTATCTATGTAATTATAGTTTGAGAAAATATGGATAATTGTAGCTAGCATATGAGTTTTTGTTTCCATTTAACAGATGAGAATCAAAGGAAAAATCCACATTTTCCCTCTAAAACTTAGAAATCTGCTTTACAAAAACTAGCACAGAAATCCCCACAAACTATTATCACAGGAAGTGTTCCCAGGAGCTCGGGGGGAAGATATGCAGGGGGAGCATGTACAAGCTGGCTGACAGGAGTTTTCTTCTTGCCACATGCAGGTCCAGGGATCCAGCTTGCTCCAGGGCCACATCATGAACAGCTCACTGCATGGCTTTGAGCAGTGGCACAAGAAGGTTGTCCATCACTCCCATCACAAAAAAAAAGCATGCAGAAGCTAGCAGCTGCCACCTGGTAATTTCATCTTAGCCTTAGAATGGCCCTCTACCTATTCTGGAAATATTTTGGAAAGCAAGGGAAGCAGAATGATTGCTTTCACAGGCAATCATTTCTCCAGGCCACCACAACACCAACCTCCCACATGAGCAATATTTTGATGCAGTGATAGGGAAAATGGCATCAGGGAAACACTGAGTTTGAGGGCCAGAGAACATTCAACATATCCAACATTCTGGAGGGGTTGGCTGAACCCTGCTGGAGAGGTGCAGTCTCAGTGATGGATCTCAATTTTGTTAAAAAAGTACAAAATTTTATTTGAAGTCTCTTTATCACTGGTATTATAGACTTTAAAGCAGCTGGAAGGAAGTTGGCAGGCAAAAAAAATACTCTTATACTATGTGCTTAGAATGTTAGTGAGCAGTGTACTCTAATACTTGAAAACACAAAGTTTGTCACAGATCAGATATAGACTCGGCCACAACTTTAATGCTGAATTGAGCAGGTCATTACTGACTCTCCTTAACAGTTCAGTGTTAATAATAGCTATAAAATATATAATGTGCTCCCTCAGCAGAAATGTGGCTATTTTATTCACACTTTATAATGATTCCTTTTCTGTAACCTGTGAAGATGGCATTAATAGGATCTACTTAGTTCTTTTGGAAATTTTGAAATATTCTACTTGATAGCATAGCTTTTTTTTTTTT
>VZTB01003997.1:40597-89177 GCA_013397245.1 Thryothorus ludovicianus | reverse complement strand
AAGATTTTTTTTTTTTTTTTTTAAATAACAAACTGACTAAAGACTCCCATGTTTTTGTCTGTGTGCTGTTGGTGGGAAGGAAGGAGGGGCTGGAGGGAAGAAAAGGTGTTCTAAAGGTTTATTTTAGTTCTCATTATCCTCTTTTAATTCTGTTAATAAATTTTCTTTATACTGTTTAAGCCTATTTTGCTCTTTAGTGTTTTCTCCTAATCCTTATCTCAGCCCATGAGCTCTTCAGTGTTTCTTTTTCCCTCCTCTGCTCACCTATAGCAGAAGAGAATGAGTGTAGTTTTTTGTGGGTGCCTGGCATTTAGCCATTGTCAAACCATGATGCTAAAAAAAAAAAAATATAGAAAAGAGGAAGCTGCCTCTTCTTGAAAGATTTAACTTTCCTATGATGTTTGCAGTGCATCAAGTTTCCTAAAGACTTGCAGCTGGAGAAACAAATTCAACATAACTAAATGTGGAAGTTATCATTTCTAAACTTGGGAAATTGTTAACTGACTTCACAAAGGATAATCAAAATACTGCATTTAATTTATCCAGGAAACACATACATACACACATACCTGTGTAGGCATTGTGCATCAATGTCTCACATTTGTGTATGTTGTGCTGAGTATTTTCACCTCTTTATTTTTTATTAGCAAGTTATGCTGTCTCACAGATTTATTTTGCTGAAATAGTGGTATTGCTCTTTCTTTTTTTCCTCCTTGAGAACAGAGAATTGGAATTTGAACTCAAAAATACTCTTACAGCAAAAATTAAAAAGTAATATTTTAATTTTATGGTTCTGCAATTGCTGGTATTTCTTCTTAACTTTCTGAGTTTTTAAGGTTTTGTGTGTGCATGTATAAAAGAATATGTAGAGACAATTGGGAAGTAGAAATGTCTTCCAGTAGCTGTTTTCTAAAGCGTAATAGTGTGGTAAATTGCAGTATCTGATCTCTTTTTCTGAAAGACACTAATAATAATGTTTGTCTTAGTGAATTTTTTAATTTAAGGATTGGTGAGCTCACATGAAGATGAAATGGGAAGGAAAATACTGCTTAACTGAGATCTGCCTTTGCAGGTACTATTTGTGAGTAAATCTGAGCGATATATTTAGTGATACTTGAAACTTTTTCAAGCTAGTACAAAATTGCTTGGAATTGTCAGTTGAGTTAACCCTTGTTGTGTCTGTATTTACTACCTGGCTTTTGTTAGGCTGCCAGCAGTAATAAAGAGTGTGAAATTCCATGTGATCAGTGTCTGATTGGAGTCTTTATCTCTGTCCATATCTTTAGATAGCAATACAGGCCAAAACTGGAGCAATGAAAACCTGTGCTTTTCTCGCTGTGCCACAGGAGAAATAGGGACACTTACATGAAAATGAGTTGAATTGATATTAAAAATCTGGATATTGAGATAGAATCTGAAGGTAGGCATGTGGTCTTAATTGGCCTGCTTGCTCTTCAGCAGTTCTGGACATAGGAGGGACAATGAAATTCTCCTCTGCTTTCCATATAGCTACTGAATAAGCACTTTCTATATGCAGTTTTGCTTTTTTAAAACGTTCTTGGTTTCTCAGTTGTTAGGTAAGAGGTAGTGACCATTGTGGGTACATGGGTGTAACAAGAAGTAATTGGGAGTCCTGTGTAACAGCTGGAGAAAATCAATCTGTTACCTTGAGCTCGTTGGAGTTTTGGTTTAGAGATGTTACCAAATAAAGACACCTACAACAATGAAAGTAAAGTGTATTCTTCTCTTTAAACCTATGCAATTGTGATTTTTAAGATGTGGTGTCATCAGCCCAAGCAAGAAAGGTACCTTATGCAAATCTTGGATAAGTGGGTTCCAGATTATTTTGTGGTTGTTATTCTGAGAAGAAATTTTGAATGACAATGGAGTTCCTCACTGAGGGGAGCTTCTAGCATTGTTGATATGGAAAGCTTAAGTTCTTTCTGAAGGTTTGCAATGGCACAGAATAATCAATTATAACAAAGCCTATGTCGGTCACTTGAGAATTCATAATAAAAGTACTGTTGTGTTGTAGATAATTTCTTGATGCCATATATGTGGTGAAGCCAAAAAGGTGATTATTATGACTATCTATTAGACTCACTTCATAAATTGGAAGGAAAGAAGATGGAGTTCAGGTTGTATTTTCAAGCTCAACTCTGAGGTTGCCATCTTGCACTAGTAGTTTGTGTTACCTTTTGCATTGCTGTGTGTCGAGAAGGACCTTTTCTTACATACCTGTTTTCCATTCTTGGCTGGGGTTTTCTAACTTTATTTTAGCTGTCTTGAAAGTTATTGCTGAGTAAGGGCTGTGAAAACAAGATCAACAGTAATTGAAACTGCTTACTCCCCATCTATCTGCTTCTTCTGAAATGATGTCCAATGCATTGTTATTCTACAGATATTGTAGGAGATTTTGTACAAAATACAATTTCACTTAAAATTATTATAGTAGTCATAAATCCTTCACAAACTCACAAATCCAGCATTTCTTTTTGTCCAGGTTTTGTAAGAGATTAGTGTAGGTCTTTGACCTGAACTTATGAAATTCTGTTTTTCAAAGCAAGAAGGAGCTTGAGGACTGTATTTTTGACACCATAGGTTTCATCTAGTATTTTTTTTTTAGTGTATGCCTCAGAGAGTCAAAATGTACTTTTATAAGGGTATGTTATTTTCTTGTTTTTGTTTGTTTTTAACTCAGTGTCTATATTTTACTTATAATCTGAGTTTTCTTTTTGCAAAAATCAATCTTTTTAATCATGAACGTGTCATAAACATGACACAAGTCTAAACCCTTGATTTCAAATGAAAGAACAATGTGTTTTTAATAGAGGATTCAAGGTTGTGTCTATCATTCTGTGCAATCTTCTGTAGTTCTTTCTTTTCCCCATGTAAGTTAAAACATGAAGTTATAGGGAAGCCTGTGCATTACATAAATTCTGTTAGCAGAATATCCTTTATTTTGCAGGAGTTCAACATGCAGAAGCTAAAAAATATGACTACTGTTATTTATTTAAAATAAAGTGATAGTCTCTAGTTGGATGATTGCATTCTGTTTCTTCCTTTGCTGTATTTGTCCTTTTTGTCTACAGCTCAAAATGCTTCTCTAATCACCTACCACTCTTGTTCTGTTGCCCCATTACTTTTTGCATCTTAAATATGCTTCTTGCTGCTGCCCCTGAGCTTTTTATTTGAGCTCCGTCTTACTCCATCAGTTTTGTCTATCAGTTTTCCTTCCCCTGTTAAAAGATCTTAATCTTCTCTGCTTCTGTCTTTGCAAGGCCTTCTGGTTCAACGCCTGCATCCCTGATGTCTGAGTCTAGCTATTTGGGTATGATTAGGATGGTATTAAGAAAAATAAAGATCGTCTTTCTAGTTTCTTTAGCATCAGAGAGATGACTGCAACAAGTCCTGCTGTGTTGCCATAGCACTTGCTGAAGTATGCTCATTCATCTTGTGGGAATATTGTATGTGCTGTGTAGCAGTGGGATAGGAACTTAAAATTATCTGTGTACGCTAAGCACAGATCAAGTTTATGGGGGGGAAAATTAAATGCAATGACTACCAAGGATGTAACTAAATGTAAACTTTTTTTTCTCTCAGATCTGAGACATGGCTGTACTTGAAAGGGTTACTTGTGTGAAAGGCAAGTTCTTTCTTACTCTCCGTGACCCACTGCCAAATATCTGCTCTTTGGTGGAAAGCATGAAAATACTAGTGCTTCCAAATGGCTAGAAAAAAGTACTGTTAAAAAAACCCTGTTCTTGGAAATGGTTGAGCCATTTTTGCTGACTTTGGTATGTAATGCTATCCCTTCCAGCTGCAAAAGTATGCATGTGACTAAGGAGCCTGAACAGCAGAAGGCAAGGTCCTGAGTATAAGCTGAACCATGTGCACTATGACAACAGTACCTAATGCCTAATGAGTTCCTGTTATTTATAAGTCTCAATTTCACCCAGTTTAGTCACAGGCTACTTAAAAGAAATACCTAAGTGCTGAATTCTACGTTTTGTGATAGGGTGTTATGTACGCTATTTTCTCTTTCATATTTTTTTATATTATGGTAATTACTAAAGTATTTCAGTGTTTTGTTATCGGGGTATGAAATGATGTGACTTAGCCAGTAGCAGACACATGTTCTTCCCACAGGGGTGATTGTGGTGTAGTGCTTCTTCTGTTGAGAGTCTTATCATACACGTGCATGCACAGGAGAAACAGCAACACAGTGCACATTGCCTTCTGTTGAAAATACTGGTTTGGAAAGAAAAATAAGGTAGGCTTTTAATTTCTGAGAATATCCATTACATCACCTTGTGTCAGTCTTTAGAAGGTTTTATTCATCCTCTCTTCTGTATAAATGAAACTGTTTTTTCCCAAGGGACTTAACTACAGCTCCAATGAATGTTTCCTCCTTAGGGCTATTGTGAGCCCAGATATGCATTTCTTTAAAGATTAGATCTGGGATTGTTTTATGTAGTTCAGAACATCTTTGGAAAGCAGTGTTATCAGTGCAGACTTACTGAGGAGCTACCTTGTAAAATTGCCTTAGTTTAGCACGTAGGGGAGCTGCACAGCTTTGCCCTCACTGCTTTTGCATTGTGTAGAGCTGACAGAGGCCTGAGTAATGTAATTTGTCCTCTAGCAGAGCAGGAAAGGGTTTCTCACAGACTTGAGAAGTGTCGCTGAAGAGCCAGCTGGCACACAAGCAATAATTTTAAATTACAGGTTAGATTGATCAGCTGGGAACATGTACTTTGAATCAAATGAAGCTGCACTGTGACAACTAACTCTCCAAAGTGCCTTTTTTTTTGTTTTTATTCTGTTCTTTGCTGACTAACAAGTTTAACTTTATCTAGTTTTTGGTCTGCAAATTGAATTTACCTAAACACAGGTCCATCTTGGTTGTCAGTGGTCATCCTGAAACATTCTGGTAGTATAGAGATGCCATTAGCTGTACTTTCACATGTAATGTCACATGGTCTTATGAGCTAACCTCACAGCTGCTGCTGATACTGAAAATCTTGTGGGATAGTTGATGTACATTGACTTGTGGAGAAATCTGCTAAAGTATTCAGTTTATTATAACCTTTAAAATTAGTTCAGGAGAGATTCTAAACTTCTGCTATCCATCCCAGTGGAACAAAGTGTTTTGTAGTAGACATGCAGAAAGATGAGCAATGAAATTTTCCTCCTGTAGTTAATTACCCATCAATAATAGTAAAGTGACTAGTTCAGTACCGTACTCAGAACTGCTAACTGCTGTGTGAGCTTGTGGTCAGTTTTCCTCTGCCTCTTCATGAGCTTCCTCAGAAAATGGGGCTCCATCTTATGTGATAGCATGGTGAGAACTGATGAATACAGGGAAAACTTCTTCAGCATGTTTTTGACCATGAGAATTGATATCTATTTGAGGCTTTAGCTGTTTTGGTCAAATGTCATACCTTTTGAGTGTTGCTGGAAGCATCAGTTGTTATATGGATTGTCCCAGTAGTTATGTGGATGCTCCTGAGTCTGGGCAAGTCAGCTGTCCCATGTGTGTCGTCTTTGTGGGGAAGGAGGGATGATAACAACAGTATTTCACAGACTTTGGTGCCTGGTGTTAGTTACTGCTTAAGAATGATTAAATGGCGTGTTCTTTTGGATGATTTCTTCAGATGGGAAGGATGGGATTTGGAATTTTTCTGAAGATTGATAGGTTTGTTACCATTTTTTAATTTTAAGTACAAGATTTTTGACTGTCTTTTTGTTACACTTCTACAACCTACATCCTTATTTTCCTTTATTACTGGCTAAAAACCAGTAAGAACTGGTTACCTGGGGAAAGGAAGATAGACTGCAATGCTAGCTGCATGATTGGGATTCTGAGGTTGAAGGGCTGCTTCTCCCATATTGGAGTGTCCCAGTGTAGGGAGAGATAGGAAGTTCTTTAATAGGTTCTCCTTGGTGATAGTAACTATGTTGATATCTGTTGGGTAGCAAATCTGTTGCGATTTAGGTTCCTTACAGCTTTGGTAAGTTTGTACCAAAGAGCATTATATGGGCTCCAAGCTAGAGCTATTAACAGCAAAGCACAAGTATGTTGTCCTTTTTTTCAGGTTGGTAATCTATCTAGTTCTGTGTTGTAGTGAAGCTTTTTGGATAATGACTCTTCTATGTAGCGTGAGAACTTGGTTATTCACCCTCACTTTGCTCATCATAGTTATTCAGATGTGTATTTTCATTTAGTAATCATAGAATGCTAAAGCAACTTGGGGATCAGCATAAGTTGTCAAGACAAAGATCCATGAAGTGGTACTGCTGCCATTGCTAGGCTACCTTTTTACACTGTCCAGTAAACAGAAGTGTTTTGCTTGTGGAACTCTAGAGTTCAATCTGATTTGCAGCAGCACTTCAACACACAGCATTCTGTAAAAGACATGGTATCCCCACAGTTTATAGAATATTCTCAAATATGTGAGATCTTATTAAATTACTTTCTTACTTATATCCTTCTTACTTCTTTCTTACTACTCTTATTTTTTGCTTAAGTCTTGCAGGTACTCTTTTGTTAAACTTCATCAAGGAACACTGCCTATTCTACTAGTTTAACAAGAAAAGCTCTGTACTGCAGGTTTTGAGACAGTTTATAAGCATTATATACAGGAAGGAGATTACCTTGTGTGTGTGTTTCCACTGTAAGGTTCTAAGTCTTCCTCCTGAGCTTCTCGATGGTCAGACAGGTTGCTAAATGATAGTCACTGCAGCAGTTCTCAAGCACATTTTGATGGAGTTGTGCCTGCCTTCCCTGCTTAGGAGGCAATTATGGTGTTGTCCTGTCCAGTGCTGATGGGACATGAGTGAGTGTTTGCAGCTGCTGTTTGCATTGTTATTGTTGAGTGGGCCACAAAAATGCAAGCATTGATTCTAGCAGGAACATAACTGTAGCCACAGCATCTGTAATTGAAGTGTACATGTCAGTATCTTGCTGCTAGATTGTGGAAAAATCTGAGGATAGTATCCACTCTGTTGCTTTGGGTGGGATGGCTTTTTTGGTTGTTTTTTGGTTTTTTTGGTTTTTGGGGTTTTTTGTGTAGGGAAGGGGAAGAGCAACAGACAGCAGTGTACTGTTTGGTTCTAGCCATTTGGCTTTGGTAGTTTTCACCTGTGACCTTATCATGCATTTTCATGAACTTGGCAGCTGATCTAGCTAAGTACTGCTGTGTCCTTGAAGGGTGTGCAGTTTGACAACAAAGTCTGAACCTTTTTTGTACCTTACCACTGCCAAAAGGGGCAATGCCTTTTATGTCTTCCTTCCCTCATTTTATTACTTGCAATGTCTTTGAGCACCTATGGCTCTTAATGAGTCTACTCACCACCACTAGTGGTGAGAAGCATAGCTGCTTCTTTGGGTGGCAGCAAGCTGTTAGATTAGCTCAGCTCTTTTGGGTAATTGCATCTACGTAGGGTCTGAAAAGAGTCTTAAAATCAGCAGTATCTCCTTGTCTGAATAGCAGTGATTCTTTCCAAGACACTGGATCTACATGAATAGGCTTAAACCACCTATAGAAAAAGATTCTCTCTTTATTCCCCAAGGCATAGCACTGATCTTTTTCTTTCTCCTCATCTGTTGGTTCTATTGCATTTGATTTGGGAATGCAGACAAGGTGCAATTTGAGCTTACAAAGAGTAAAGGTCCTCTTTAAAAGCTTGCTTTTGAGTTCTGTTGCTGTTGGTTCTATTCTCACTAGTGTGCTGGGCCAAAAGATTTTACTGCACAAAAGAGAAAGTGCTTCCAGGTTCTCAATGTAGCCCTTATTTACTGTAGGGAAAACAGCATTACTCAATTGTCACTTAAAGCAAGTCTACCTTCCAGGCTCTTCTGACAAATCAGAAGTTTTTCCAAATAAAAAGTATAACAACTGTGAAGGTTCTTGATGTACTTAGACAAATACCCAGTAATGTGGGGGATTTTCTATTCTTTTTCTTGGTGTATATGTTGTGTTAGACATAGTGATACGAGTAGGTCAGAAGTTTTTCAAATATTCAGCTGCCATTGGAAATGAAAAATGTTTTCTCGGCCCATCTCTTAGACAGCACAAAAGTTCTGGGAAAATGTTTAAAAATTTTCATCAGCAGCTGGATGTTGTCCCAGTAATGGTCCAGAGATTAGGATAAGCCTGTATGAGGAACTTCAGAGGATACATGTTCTGTCATTAACTTCTGAAAACTACAATAACAAAAACCAACAGCAAAAAAAAATCTGGTTTTGTGAATGTGACTAGTTGTTGAGATCTGTTTTCTTTTAAAACATGTTTGCTGCGGGAGCAGCTTAAACCTCTTTCCCAGGTTTCTTTATGACCATGAAAATGCATAGGGAGAAAGTCTTGTTAGTGCCCAAAATTTTGATGGGAATAAAAGGTGTTATTGTTGTTTATTAAGCAAACAATTTTGTGTATTGTTTATTAAGCAATAAATTCTATGTGCTAAGTATATGTTTTGACTGTTGTTTCATAGTTAAAACTGATTGTTTGAGTTATTAAAAAATCAAAACACAATTAGAGTCTTCCAAATCCTTTTAAAAATAAAATATTTTTAATAGAAACAGAACAGTCAAAATAAGTTGCTACTCTGAGTATTAGTGCAGCATGTATCTCAGAAGCTGAAAGTTTGATTACAAATGTTTCCTGAGTTAAATCTGTTGCAGAAATGAGTAAAGTATCTCGGACATTATTTTGCACTTTCTCACTGGAGACGTTGTTGCATGTGTCCTTCATTTCCATCCCCCTTTCCAGCTGAACTGGGGTACTTTTGTGTAGATGAGTCTCTAGACTGTTTTTGTGTTGGAGAAAGAGTATATTTAGTTGCTGCATTTCATTTACAGGGTATAAAGAATGCTTGTAAAGACTTTGTCTTGTACTTAGGCAAAAAGGAGGCATGTACTAATTTAATGTGTTACTAGGCTTCTGTAGTTTTTTTAATACAATGCTTTTTCTATGGCTATTTAAGATTTTAATATAATAGATTCATTAAGAAATTAAAGAGGCATGACTTTGAACAGATCAAGTCTTTTCTTTCCATGTGTATAATGAATTAGTGTTGAAATACATCTGTATTTTTAGGTTGTGAATTGTATGAAGTAGTTTGTGTGAATCCCAGTTGTGCTTTTGTGATAGAGGAGATAGTTTAGCGTGTGCTAAACTTAATCTACTTTATGGAGTTGTTTAAGTTCTTCATGAAGCTGTGTTCCTCAGATGGACAATGACAAATCTATTACCACAATCTACAGTCAACTGTCTTTAAGCACTTTTGTTGGCATGCATTCCATGAAAACAAGAACAGGAATTTCATTTCCTTGGAAGAATAGCCTGGAAGCTTTAACATTTAATTATTTTAAGAGAACAGGGAAATGAGGTAGTGCTACATACCTGTGCTAGTGTCTCTGATCACTGTTCTCAGTTTAATATACTAGAATACTCTTGCCTTTATGTCAAATATGAAAGAAAGATACTTCTCTCAGAAAGTAATTCCATTGAGAATGTACAAGCACCGAAAAAGTCTTGGCTGTAGTGCTGTGCTGTCTTTAGGCATTCTTAGGAAGGGTTGTTTAGAGTTTGAAGAGGGGTGATTTTTTTTTTTTTTTGGTCAGCATAAACATAGTTCAGTGCTTGTTGCTGTCTTGTCACATTTTAGAAAAAATAAGTTTTCTGTTTTCTATGCTGTCTGCTCTTTCTAAACCACCAGGTTCTCTTTTCCTAACTCTGCTTTTAACCATATAAATTTAATTATAGTCCGGTTTTAACTCTTCTGCTATTCTAATGCTTGTGATGCCCCTTTTAAAGTAGTGGAGAAAAATATTTTCAAAGTTAATTTGTTAAATAGTATGTAAATTTTGATGATATCTTTTACTTTATTTATAAAAATGTCAGTAGTATTAAATTGCTGTGTTGTGCAAAATGTAATGTCAAACTGATGAAGTGCTGTGCAAAGTGATCTGTGAAATGCATTAGCAGCACTCAGTATCTGTTTAAATAATAGGCTTGTGAGAAGAATGGGGTAACACCACATAAATGTTTTGAGTTGCTTCATGTCTTGGATTTACTGATGTTCTGTCAGAATTTTAGGATCTCTGTTTTTCAAATTATTGGAAGTGTGTCATAGTGTCTGGGATGTCTGTGTCTAGAAAGAGTACAATGGAGTAAAATGTTGCGTTTACTGGGGGGAAAAAATTTGAAGAGCTTCTGTGTTCTGTTTCTCCAATCTGTTTTAGTGAATTTTTCTGGTTTGAGAAGCAAAACCTGTGAGACACTCCATGTCAGAAATACAATTTATTAGGAAAAGGGAAAAAAAAACCAAAGAGAAAACAAAATACATGCAATAAGGAAAATCACTGACAGAATCAGAATACAACCTGACACCCTGTTGGTCAGGGTGTTGGCAGCAGTCCAGTTGTGATGGTGGCTGCAGTCCTCCTGGAATAGCAGTTGTGGCTCTGTTGGAGCAGTGATCCTGGAGAAAAGGTGCAGCCCTCTACTGAAGGTCCAGTGGTGATGGATGGGCCTGTTCTTCCTCTGGGAGTCCAGTGGAAAAGGCTGACTTGCTTTTCCAAGTCTCAGGATTTTATCCCGGTAGAGGGACTTGGTTTCCTCCCCCCAACCCCAACCCCCCCCGATCATTTCCCAATGGGATGATGGAAGTTTATCAGTGACTCAATGGCCCATTAGCAGAAGACTGATCCCCGGAGGGAGGATGGGTCATGGAGGAGATAAGGAAACTGCTCTTGATGGTTTCTTATCAGCAGATCACATCACTACCCCCCATTCCAGTTCCAAGGGATGGTAATAGAATAACACACTCCTGATTATATTTTACACTGCAACCCATGATAGAATTAAAGATCTCTGTTGCAGTAAGTGTGAACTCAAAACCTACTCCTTAATTTGGTATCTAGATTGTGTCTATTTAAATAGTTTTCTGTGGATGTGTGCAGAGTGCAGAATTCTTGATCTTATCTTGAAACTGGCTCAGCTATAAGGTGTCCTGGGACTTGCAGGGTTGAAAGATGTTTGAGTACAGCTTGTGGAATTTTCTGCTTCTGTAAAGTATTACTGAGGTTTTAAGATATAGAGCAGAAGGGATATTCTTATGTTTTATGTATAAAAGCATCTATACCACACACTACTGCATGATTTACACTTTTTAAGGCCAAAGCCACTTGTACAAATCAGAGTGAAAGTAACAGACCACAATCTCCTAAATTCAAATATGGTTTTGGTGGTCTTGTCCTAATTTCATGCAGACTTTGTTTGTTGAAGGCATTAAATTTTTAAAGAAGCAGTTTGACTTGGGTTGGGTTTCCTTTTTCTTATCTTGCAAAAGGTGGAGGTCTGGCCAATGGTTGTTCTGCCAACAGAACTTGCCTGTAACTTACAGCAACTTGGTTGGTGTTAATATTAGTGCTGGTAACCAGCCTACAGTTGATGCCATGTATTAATATTTTGATTATTAATTTTTATTATATTTTGCAATAATTTTAGATACAAAAATGCAATGACAGTGTAAGGGGAAAAATCCATTAAAGCTAGGCTTTTTTTTCCTTGTCCCTTCTCTTTCCTCTACCCTCAGTTGGATTGATTCCCGTGCTCCCTTTGGGGAATCCAAAAGTAATTTCTAATAGGAATATTGAAGTTATTTTGAATTCTAATTGCGTATTTCTAATTAGTTTCACAGTTTTAACCATTTCTTTAGCAAACTGTGTTTTGAGACTCGCAGATCTGAGTCCTGTTTTCTTGGGTTGCCTAAGGAAATGAGAAGTAATTGTATTCCTAGTATAAAAAAAAGTCATTGAAACACTTCATGCTGCCAAGATCAAGCAATAAAGACTTGATCAGAAGAAAAGTTTGGGGAAGCAAATTCTGTGTCTCCCTCTTCTAGATGTCTTGGTGGTAAAGTATTGTAGTTTCTGAGTGAAATAGGAGGAAGTTTAGTTGAGGAGTATGATTGTGGCAGTTTCAGCTCTGTCCTGCTGCTTTGTCTAGCAAAGGTATCAAAGTGTGATAGCTGGTCTGCTACAGGTTTGAATGCTTAAGTAGCAGATTTTGGTAATCTCTGATTTCTTCGATTTCTTTGGAAGTTTTAGTTTGTCCTGTTAAATACTAATAATTTTAAAGCTTCATATAGTTTTGCAGAAACTTGTTCCCTCTGGGGCTTGAGTTGGAGCTTTAGGTGTATATACTATTTCTGACTGTGACTACAGGAGTTTGAAATGCAGGAGATTCAGCCCTTGGTGTTAGATACTTTTTTTCCAAGTGCATTTAATTTAAGTAAGTTTCCAAAGAACATAATTCTATTCAGGGTCAGATTCTTCCAACTTTTGTGATGTGGATCACTGGGATATACTTTATCTGTGTTCTCTCCTTCACAGAGCAGTTAAAAAGTGCATCCCCATTCATGATACTCCACTGCACCTGTGCTTGTGACCTGTCTCTTGTTTAGTACAAATTTCTCTACATGTTTTACTGAGTGAAAATAGTTTGAATTATTTCCTTTTTGCTTTTGTCATACGATCATAAGCTGTTTTCATTTTTCTCACTTGCCACCTTGCCACTACTATGGTGACTCTAGGTTTGTAAAAGAACCAACTCTTCTGGTGCATGAATGTTTAAAGTTTGTTGCTTCAACTTTTTACATAGGGCGTTTTGCAGGTGTTAGTCGGTTATTGCATTGTTGCATCGGGTAGTTTGCATGGAAACTTAGCAATATGTTAAATTTTAAAAAATAAAAGCACCAGTGGTAGTCTTAAAGCATTGCAAAAAACTTTGCATCTGTTGAACAAAAGCAAATTTTGAAGTTGGAAACATTGGTTGCTAGACAGCAATAATGATATTTACAAATTGCAAACATTTTAAATGACCTCTTAAGTTCTAATATCATGTATTTCTACTCTACAATGGAGAATACTTGATTTTTTTTATTTTCAGGTTGCAATCTAAATTAACTGCTTCTATGTTTTCCAGAATACGTTTTGTAAGATGAAAAACAGAAAGCAATATATTCAAGATACTGAGGATCAGATGCATGAAGGCATGGAAGGTAAAGTTTGTGTGTGTGCAAATATTGAAGCATGTTATTCAGGTTCAAGCTGTGAAGGTCTGTTTTTGGTTGTTTTTTTTTTTTGTTTTTTTTCATTTGCTCTCTCAATTATTATGCTGCTTGTTTTGAAAGAAGTTGTGTAAACATAACCACTATCTCATAATATTTGGCTTTGGCCTATGAGGTCCCCAAATAATTTCCTGTCTCTTTTCTTGTTATTACTTGTTAACTTCTAGCAGCAAAACAAAAATGTTGATAGCAATTGCTATTCAGAGAAAATGTTTAATTCAGAGTAAAAGTCCTTGAAGAAGAGTTCATACATTTTTGTATTCTAAAAACACTTTCTAACACTAACAAAATTGGGAGCATTTTTAATTTAATGTACATGATTAGGTAAATATTTAGATTAATATAATTCTAAGACAGAAAAACTAAAGGTAGGCCATGTGTCTATAAGATAATGAATATAGAATATGCTGGTGTAATTTATGTCATTTATGTCATGGCGAGTGCAAACACACAAGTAGAAAGAACTTAGGAGAATTACATCTAAATCACTACATAACCAATAGGAAACACTGTTATGCCTGCTTTATTAGAAACATCCTTGTCATGAACTTTGCTTTGTTTTAATGGCAAAGGCTGGTACTGTAGTCTGTGAAATAAGTTGCTTAGCTTTTTTCACCTGAAACACAGTTTTCTGTTGTTAAAAGCAAGTTGAATTCAAGTTTCAGGTGTAATGCAGCCAAGAAACTGGCCAGAGGAGTGCTTGAAAGAATTCTTACTTCTTTATTATTCAAATCTATAAGGACTTTGTTTCAAGAACTGTCAAAACTTCTAAGTGCCAATGTTAACAATACCAGGTGAAGAAAACGAGGAAAGCTGTTCCTGTTCTACTTTATTGTATGATGGCAACACGTGCCCCATCTGTCTGAACTGCCTGCTGGAGCAAGAGATTGGGTTTCCTGAGAACTGCAGTCATACCTTCTGCATGACTTGTATTCTTAAATGGGCTGAGGTAAGACTGAGCACCAAGGTGTGTTTTCATTTTTCAGTGAAATCTATTGCCTTAATACCTACATATTTTTTTTAAGAAAGTTACAGATTTGGGCTTTGCACAGAAGTGTTCAATGACCAGTTTGTAAGTGGATTTTGGAAAACTTTCTTCTTAATGCATTTGTGTTTTCTTTCACTAGAGAGTCTTAGTTACTCTAGGAACTTAATGGTTGCTAGAGATTAGGGATAAATAAACAGATTGGGGTACACGCTATAATATTGCATTGTTCTTAGCTTAATCTTACTTTGTGATAGCCCTTAGGCTGTTTGTCATAGTGTCAGCTCAGGGCTAGGACCAATATGTATTCCTGTTAGTCTACAAAATGAGTGATGCAAACTTAGTTTTCTAACTGTAAATAGAATTCAACTAAAAGCATTACTACTGTTCTGAAAAAAAATTGTTTTTATTATAGCTGTTTTTTGTTCTATGTCAATAACTTTGTAGGTAGTTCTGGAACCTTAAAGAAAAATGACTTGTTGAACAAATCTCTGATGACCTTGTTCGATTTAGTCCCTTTTCTCTCAGCTATGGCATGCAATCATTGCATTCAGTCTGGTGTCTACCTTTCCTGGAACTTTTTCAATTATCAGTGTAAAACACCAAATTACTATTGCTTTGTTCTGGGATAAGCAGGGGTTTCTGCCTTTTCCCCTGCTTCTGTGGACTTGAGTTACTTTGTCACTTTAGTTAGAACACTATTTAGTTTCTTTGCATATCATTCTCTTAAAATAAATGATTATTTTGGTTGCAGTATTCCCTTTAGAAGGTTGGTATTACTTGTCTCTATCTGTATATGCAATATGCTTATTCTTGCTATGTTTTTAACCTTAATTTTTGTGCTATTTATTACTGAAAGCCAGTGGTAACACAATTTTCTGAAGAACTTCTGTGAACTTCAGAGCATTAAAAAAAAAAAGATTATTGCATTAAAATTGCTTTAGAATTACAAACCAGATAATAAACAAAGTTTCCTGTTGCCAGATTTTCTGTTTTGCATTCAATTCATTGAAGCAATTGTATTTGTAAGGGAAGAGGAAATTCTCACCTGCAATTTTACCCTGAGTGGCTTGGCTGGTTGCTATAATGACAGCTGAAAGGCATTGAACAGTGACATGCACAGGGAAGCAGTGCAGTATTTTGGCTTACTGCTGGATTTGAGTTTATTCTCATTGTCTAACAGATGCTTTTAAGCCCAATGACGAAGGGAAATTTTCTTGTTCTAAAGGGGCAGATGAATAATGATATGATGTTTTTCTTGTCACGTCAATTTTATTTTTTGTGGTCTGAAGTACTATTCAAATACAATAAAAGCAACTTCTCTAAAGAGTTGACAGGTAAAGTAGATGTGATGCCATAAAAAAGATGTGGGGGGCGTTTCTAAAGCTACATAAGACTGTTGCTGCTGCTTTCATTAGTGACATCAGGTAGGTAAAACCAGCCAGGCTTCCTTTTCTGAAGTTACTTGACAGCCAGACCTGTTGAGTTCATGGAACTCCACGGCCTAATCTAATAGTTTTAATTAAAAGTAAAGTGACAAAAGAAGTGTTGAATACTGGGTGACAGTTCAGAGGCTTCAGCTGTGAGAAGCAGATGAGCTTCTATAGATTTGAAGGATAGAAAAATATAAGTATGTCACTATTTAAAACATGCTGATGCTATGTGCTTTTTGCCTGTTACTAATATTTAGTAACTGAATGTGTTCTTTTTTTGAGAAGTGTTGCATAAGGGTTAGCTTTCTCTGGTTCTTGGTTGATCATAACCATAATTTAAGTCATTCTGAGTAATGAGGATGTAGAAAAGATAGAAAAAATAACCACTGTTCAAAAAATACATTGCCCGATTCTGGGTAGAGATTTAAGTATTTTTTGGAGTATAAACAAATTAATTTTAGAAGTGGTATTTTCTTCTAAGTGCTAGAAAAACACAAAACTTAGAATAAAATTATTGAATGTAACATCTTTTAAAAATGACTAATATTTACATTATTTGACATGTTCTTTTGTGTATCTTCAGTTGTGCTACATACTCTTAGAGGCTTTGCCAGCAGTCTGTGTTCATTAGATATTTTATTTTTCTGTGTTGCATCTGGACTTCAAAATATAACAGGAAAAGTGACTTCTTTTAAACTGTTGTTTTCAAATTGTACATAATCATTGCTCTTCTGAGAGTTTATGGCTTTTGTATATAACTGTGTAGACTCTAATCAAAACCAGGATAGGCAGAAGATAAGAGTTTTACTGTTCTGCTCCCTCTTCAATCTACAGCAGATTTTCAACATTGGAACTTCAGTCAAGTGCCCTGTACCAGCAGATCTTCTATCTGAGAGCAGCAGCCATAACACTTTGAACATCTTACTTTTGAAGAAATGAGAGAATATAGATTTTTAAAAAGCACTTAAAAGCTATAAAAAAGCAATATATAAAAATCACCTTTATTCCGAAGGCTGAAGAGGAGTAGGAAACTTGCCATGGAGCAGGTCTAATACATTAAATCCTGTTGGCTAAGTCTGAACATTTAGTTTTAGAATTAAATAGCATTACAGTTGAGTCAGTGCTGTATTTTCTTTCCCTTTGAAGAAAGATGTCTAATGCCTGAAAGAAAAGTGAAAGGCAGACCAAAAATCTGCACAAAGGAGTTAATCTTCAGAGTAACTTTAATATGTCCCCTGAATTGTTCTGCTCCCTTTGGCTGTGTTAATTGTGGCACTTGAAGCATTGCTTTGCACAAAATTCAGTTACCTATACAATTAAACTCTTCTATACTATTACACCCTCAACTTGTGCTCCTTTGCCCATGCTAACAACCAGTGCTCTCCCAGTCACTGCTGGGCAGCACTGGGCTGACAGACTGCTGGGGGCTATTTTCTGTAGACACATGAAGATTAACATAGATGTTTGTCATCCTGTGCCAGCTGTCAACCACTTCTGTAAACCAACATGGTGTAATTTACTAATGAAGACTTTCAAGCTTGAGGCTTTGTATTTCAGTGAGTCTTTGCTGGAAGATCATAAAAAGTATAAGGTGCTAAATCAGGAGCTGAGATTACTGGACACACCCTTCAGTGGGAATGTAGGAGGACAGTGTAAGTGAAGGGTTGCTTTCAGTATAAAAAGTATGTATGTGGTATCATTATTCCATCCACATGAAAAAAGAGAGGGGGATATAGCCAACAATAAAGATCCCCTATTTAGTGTCTTTAAATACCATCAGTAATGTCATGTTGCACCTATGGAAGCAATTACATTAATGTGTTTCTGTCACCTGTATTTAGTATATTAAAGCTAGTTGGGTCAAAACTAAATTTTTAAACTTTTTTTTCTGATAAACTTGTATTTTGTATTTTCATTGGTTTGCACATGTTTTAGTTTATAATAATTGGTTCTGAAAGGATTTAAGTGAAACTGATGCAAAAAAAGATAACTAAGCATCTGTGGCAAACGTGCACAAAGTAGTTAACACCACCTCAGCTAAGACAACTGCTTTAGCAGTTGTGATATCTTGCCTGTATGCATTACAGAAAAATCTCTACTTTTGTTTTCTATTCTATTCAAAGAACACAGTCTTAGAAACAATAAGTATTTACTTTACTATAGGCTTTTTAGCTTCCTTTCTGTTCTTCAGAGCGCTAATAAATGTTCTGGAGACTTGTCTGTTCATCTACTAATTCCTCTTATGAATCGTCAGGAGAGAAGAGTGTTGAAGAGAAGTTTCAGTGTGTTGTCTGCATTGTTACAATATTTGTGTAACAGACATTGATTTCAGTGACCCTCACCTACCAAGCTTATTTATCTCATGTTCTGGTCATTGTTTCCTTCATTTTTTTTTCCCCTTCTGGAGAATTTGAAAGTGGAATATGTACAGTCATAAATTCTCCAAAGCGTTAGGTCATATTCAGGTAGGCCCTGTACATGATTTGTGGTAAATAAAATAAGCATTTGGCACAAAGAGCTGTCTTGCATTATGTTTTTGGTGGATATTCTTAGGTGTTTTATTCATAGATTTTGATGTTCAGTTCTTAGAGTAATTGTTACCTTTGTGCTCATATAAGGTTTGGATCATTGAGTATGTGTAGTGTACTACTGTGCACATGTATTCTTCTGAGGTTAAGGAGAGTTACTTTTATCATAACTGGGATTCTTAATGTATATTCTTTCTCATCTGAATTCCTTTTTTTCTAAAGGACATAGAAAGGAATTAGCTTGTTGTGACAATCTCCAGAGTGAGCTGCAGTACAGAGCAAGATGCCCACTTGCACTGTGGGCAAGATTAAGATGACACTAATGAACAAAATGTAGATTGTGTTCAAAGAAACACAACCTAAACCACCATGAATAGCAGTGGAAAAAACCGAATTGTTCGAGTACACCCAAAGTGATCTATATGTAGACAGTTCATCTGAGAACTGATGTTCAGAAAAACAGTATGAATCAAATTGTTTCAGAAAGTGTAGATTTTAGATACCTTTTTGCAAATTACATGTTTGCTTTGTAGTATGCAGTTGTTCTTGTCTATTTCCCTCCCTAAGCAGGGTGGTTTGGCAAGATGGCTTCCAGAAATCTCTTCCAACATCAACCACTTTGTGATTTTTGCAAGAACATTTGGGTAGCAACTTATGAGTGTTAATGCTGTTGAAGTGCAATGCAAAAGTCTGAGTGGTTTTCATTTTACTACAGTTATTCCAGTAGTGTCAGTACAGTTAAACTTAATATGTCAACACTTTATGGCAATTTTGAATTGGAACTGAAGAACTAGCCAGCTGTGTCATGTAGGTAGAGAGAAGAGAGCTCTTTAGATTTGTAACTGAGTAGTCTGCTGATTAGGTGTTAAAACTGTAATCTGTTCTTTTGCACTCTGTATCGTTACTATCAGTGATTTCTTAAAGTATAACTATAAAACCTTTAAATGTATTTGCTTTTTAAGAGTAGCCTGAAAAAAAAGTAATTTAAGTTTTTACATGCTTCTAGAAAATCAGTGCATTTTCTGATGTCTTCCTACTTTCATTAAAATGTGCAGAGGGTGTTTCTCACTACATGAAATGGTGTAGGCTCTCCCTGTTCACTGAAACTGGAGGTGGAATTGTGAGCTATTTACTGTACTGTTGTACTGTGAAATGAAATATACAGACATTGCTTTAACAGTCTAAACCTCACTTTAAGCAGACATTGCTTTAGCAGTCTAAATCCCACTTTAAGCCTGAATTTAGTTAGGAGAATCTAGTATTATTTGTGTTTAGCACCTTATCTAAGAGTACAGGATCATGTTTCTTTTGATATCAGCTTTTCAATACAAAATTTGGAGAACAGACATTGAGCCATTGGAAGAAAAAAAATTTGGGGGAGGGATTTATTGCAGCAACTTGAATTCTGTACTTGCATCTTGTTACTACTTGTTATGAAACCTCATAACATGGAACTTGATGAGTTGGGGATATCTGATAAAGTTATTTTATCAGCCAAATGTGTTTTGGGGTTAGCTTTCACCTGTTTGCATAACTTTCTGAAAATTCCCAACCGAAATACAGTAATATAGTATTATAGTATGGTATATGGTATAGTATACAGTAATATAGTATTTTGCCTGCCTCACTTCATTCAAATGCTGTTTGAAGTAATGCATCTAAAATAGGAGACAATTGCTCCTTGAGTTTAGAGATTACAGTTCTGTGTCACTCTAGCAGTTACAGGCATATAGAAATTAAATTATGCCTCTGGAAGTAAAGTAAGATTTTTCTAGAGGGTCATAAAAACCAAATAAAATACAATAAAATTATTTTTTTTCAATCTGAAAACCAAACATATTGCTTGTGGACAGCTTTTCAGGGTTTGCACATTTTTCTGAATGCTTACGTATTTTATGAAGTCTTCAAATATCACAGGATGACTGAAAGAATGAATCACTGTGGAGTTACCAGGTTTAACAGGGAAACTTTCAGTAGTTTCATATGGAGAAAACAACTCTCAAAGATATTTGAAGTGAGCTGAGCTACTGCTGTATACTTTTCCACGGAAAGAGCTGTTGGGAAGCAAAGCAGGTCTCTAATACCAATGCTAAGGTTCTAATGATGTTAATGATGACATTAAATACTGCATGCTCTGATTTTTAAAGCTGTAGTAAAAAAAAATATTGTAAAAATCTGTGGTTCTTCTAAGGTTGTGATACATTTCACATACCTTCTATATAGAAGGTGCACAATACAAGTGGTAGCTGCTCCTCAGACTTGTTCCCTCTCAGCATCATCTTTCTTGTTTTAAATGTTCTTCATCAAAAAGTACAGTGTACATTGACTATTACTTACAATGCTCCCTGAACAGAAACCTCAGAAGAGTGGAATTGCTAACTTGCCTTTTAATGAAAGAAGGCTCAACACATTTGTTACCTGAATCATCTTCTCAAAAAACATGAGAGATGAGTTAAAGGCCATCACTCTTCATAATTGCTTATTGTAATGAATGTTGACTGTTTTAACCTTTATTCTTTTCTGTAGCAGTATAAATCCAGTCTCACTGTTAGGAAAAGGGGCAGTGGAAGAACTTAGGGATTTTTCTTCCATTTTTTCCAACATTTTAAAAGGTTTGATTTTATTTGTTAGCAGACAAGTGAGAGCTAATGACATGTTTAGACAGAAGTAACCTCTAGCTTCCCTTGGGGTACCCAACAACTGTACTCTACCTGGGGACTGGGAGCGTACAACCAAATGTCCTGAGTTTACTAGAATTTCTCTTGTGGTAATGTTGTCAGCTTACAGAAAATGCTATGGCTACAAAAAGTAACTGAGTAGGAGTGGAAAGAGCATCTGCTGTTTCTGAACATATCTGAACCTAATGGTAGTTTTTGACTCTTCCAGAATGTTTTCCTCCATTTCTACTACTGTGTAAAGCTGTATTAAGTTGTTAAACTTTTGTTCAGAAGAACTGAACATCGAACATCTTTTAGCGGAACTAAAACAGTTGCTACTTGGATTGCTGCTAGTAACATTTAGTATTCTATGATACTTTATTGCCATGAATAAATGTAACTTACAATTACCTAAACTTGGGAAGATAACTTGGCATTCTTGTGTAAATTTAATGTAGGAAGCAATTGTATTGGATAAACATTTCAGCTAAGGTAGATCCTGAAACAAGAATAAGAATGACTAAGAAAAATAACTTCCTTCTACCTCTCTTTTACAATCTGGTATATCTAAGAATTAAAGTACGTACCTTGATGTTTGCAGTGGATTCAGAAGCTACAGTGCATTGTGTGCTATCAAATATCCAGATGGAACATTGCACTACTATGTTACTGTGAGTTAGCTGTGCCTTCACTACAGGACAAAAACTGTCTTCATGATCTGAGTCCTTAGGGAGCTGGCTTAATTACCCAATATGCTTTTCTTCTCTGGAGCCATGACACTGCAGAGAATAATGAACCCCAAAAGAGGAAGTCTTTAGTTAGGATAAAATATCAGAGCATCAAAGGGTAGGTAATGGCTTTAACTTACATTCTTGTTCAACAACTTGTTCCTGAAACTACCCCTGTGTTTGTTTGGTGGTTTTTTTTGTTAGTTAGGTGGGTTTGGATTTTTTTAGAATCAGTCTAATTTGGTTCTATCTACATCAGTTGAAATCAGAAGCTCAGAAGCTTCCTGAATGCTGCATATTTTGGGGCTGGTATGTGAAAAAGAAGTTGTGCACTCTTGGAAATTGACAAAAGAAAAGAGTTAACTGGAAAATTAGAAGCACTGATGAAAAGACAGAAATGACGTTCACCACTGAATTTTGGGGCAGAGTTCATATGCAGGTTTTTCATTGCTGCTTATGCAATTCTAGGACTGTATCTTGCTTGCATAGATACCCTGTAGCTCTAAATTGCAGAAATTACATGCCTCTTCAGGGCATGCAGTTCATAAACTAGCTCTTGTTCAGTGAGTGAATTAGGGCTGGAGACTGGGTGTGTGTTTTGTTTTTTTATTTTGTTTTACAAGTGTTGAACTGAGCCTCTGAAGGTTAGTGGAATTAAGGTGGGTGTGGAGGGTGTAATGATGACAAAAACCCCAAAACAAGTAAAGAATGACATCCCACAGCAAACACATGTGGAATTAAAAGGAAAGCAAAATTAATATCCAATGTGGTTTTTTCTTAAAGCTGATTCACTGCACGATCCACTTGGGTGGAGCTTCAGTTGAAATTTCCCATTTCTGTGGTTAATAAGTGTTATTCTCTGTGTGTGTGTTTTATCTATGTAGTGCAGTCTCAGTAAGAGAGCATCTAGGTGATCAGGGAAAAGCAATAAATCCCTCAAACAGTATGGTAAAATAGCTTTCAGTTCCCTTTTCTTGAAAATCGGTTTGTAAAACTTCAGATATGTTACATGTGGTAATCTGTTGTCTGCTGACTGCAGCAAAGGAGATGTGTTATAAGCACTGCTTGCTTTCAGCCTTACCAGTTTTATGTTTTGGGGGATACACAATGCAACACGCTTGCTGTTGAAAATAAAATTAAGAAATAAAACGTTAGAACAATATGAAATGTAGAGGACATTTGCATATTGTTATGCTCTTCAGTGTGTTATCAACATTAATCTTACGTAGAATCCAAAGTAGTGTACCAGCTACTAAGAAAAATTAGCTTTATCCTAGCCAAAATCAGGATATATATAGGATATATACAAGGATATATATTATATACATTGGTCTATAATCAGTTACCTAAAAAATATTTAAAAACCAGAAAATGAAGGTAACTTGATGTAAAATGCATTAAATGCTTTTTCTTTTCTACACACAACTTCTGGGTTCCATTCTTGTTTCCTTCAGATTTTTCTTGAAAGAGCAATCTGCTTATATGAAACAAAATACTGAGTGTATCAATAATGTGTCCAAATGCATTCTTACTGTGAACAAGTTGGGATTCTGTGTGCTTCTGTAAGCTACTATAATAGCGAATAAAAGCATAGAAAATTAAGGCTTCTCTTAGCTCATTACCAAGTTTGTAATAAGAAAAATTATTTTTCAGACACAGGCTTCGTGTCCTATTGATCGCAGACCGTTTCAAGCAGTGTGCAGGCTGGGTGCATTGGATAAGCAGATAAAGGTATGTTCCAGACTTATTTTCTTAAATAACTTCTGTTCTAGGAACATCCAAGTTATGCTGCAGACTTTTATTCAAATGAAATGCACTGTGTTAAATAAGCTTTCCTAACAAAGTAATTACTGCCTTTATGTTTCTGTTACGTATTTGAAGCTAGGAATTATTCTTCATTATTTTTTCAGAGCAAGTATTTACCATAGTAATAATAATCATAAAGCTGCTGTTGCTAATTTCTAGAATCTTTGTGCCTTCATGATATATCCAAGAATAGAAGTATAGTAATTGATCTCAAAGTGTTTTTAAACTAGATTTTGCAAACAACTGCAATACCAATTATCATGCAATATTGCCTTTTTTTTTTTTTGGCTAAATGTTCACAGCCTCCAATTCCCAGACAAAAACAAATGAAGGCAAGAGGAACCAATTAATGTTAAACCTTGTTCAACCCAAATCTGAATTTTTTTCAGCTCTGAATTCTTCTTAAAAATACTGATATAGAGAGTAGTTTATTAAGCAGGGAAAATCCTCCTCTGATAGTTGATCTTAAAATTGCGTATAGAAAGGCACTGATAGTTCCATGTATGATTTGGAAATTTTGTGATGAAATTATGCTTATAAGTAGTCCATAAGCTGCTGGTCTTGCACTTTATGGCATTTGGAAAACAGCCTTCCATTGCTCATTTCTTGTACTTCTCGAGGCCCAGGCAGTCACCTGTAAGGGAGCCGTGCTGGCAACTAGAGATGCTTCCTTCTCATAGGAAACCATGCTTGCATATTTCTTTATTTCTGAAGAATCAAGGAAGCAGCTGAAATAAGATAAAATGAAGTATGCATTTGAAAAAGTGTAAAGGCTGTATCAAAATACAGTTTGAAAGATGGTCTGTTCACAGAACTGCAGTGTAAATAGGTGGGCAATGTCCTTTTCTGAAAAAGAGCCACTGGAGCCATAGGAATAGATGGGATGTGTACCAAGATACACAGACACAGTGGTCAGCATCAATGTAGTGCTATCAGGAGACTGGCAACTCTCTCCTTGTGATATTCAGGATTAGAATGCTAATACATTAAGGAGTTGCATAAAAAGCCAAATTTTGGGAATGAGGAAATACAGTTCCTAATGCAAACAATTGCAATGTAGCCATTGAAGCAACTTCACAATGTGAAATAAAAGTTGTATTGCTCTCAGTGTTTTTGAGATGTGGAAAAAACTCAATGTTGTATAAAATACATAAGTTATTTTACTCCAGAAGAAAATTGAGTGTGTTTTAATTATGAGGGAAGCATATTAAGTTGAGTGGTAGTTCAGCATTTTCCTAAGGTGAGCATTGTGTGTTCTGAACAACCAGCTTAGTTTTAAAAATACTTAGCTTATCGATTCTTGATGGAAACTAGTGCATGTCTCTGAGATACTTGGCATGGCAGTCTGAATGTTCAGGGCTTTTGTGGACCCAGTATGCTTCTCAGGTATTGTCAATAACACAATAGTACGTGTAGGTTTTTTTCTATTTTATGAAAAACAAACAAAAATGGTTTCCAAACTGTGAAGTCAAAGAAGTAAGATTTGAAATGTTTTTTAGTCCTGTTTGAGCTTAATTTTTGTATGGACCTGAAGAGACTTTGTATGAATTTAAAGCCCAAGTGTCATGGCATTCTAGATTGGATTGACTCTATTTTGCAATACAGGTTCAGGTTACAAAACAGTTAAGGAGGAAGGAGGAGGAGGAAAACTGTGCCTGCAATAAGGAAACTTACAGCCATGTGAAGATAAGAAGTTTTGCAAGGTTGGTCATCCATGTAATTTCAAACATTTGAATTGGAATGTTTGAAACTTATAAAATCAACTGGTTTAACATGAGCAGCTTGAAAATTTTGTAAAATTGTTTTTATTTTAAAATAAGCTAGCTTTCATGAGTGGTAGTTTAGTTTTACTTTTATCATTGCTGAAATTTTCACTTGAATAGTTAAAATAGCAAGGAAGAAATAAAGGGCAATGTATTTCTTGCATTGAGCTCTGAAAGTTCCATTTTTCAAACAATTCTGACAAATTTTACTTTAATTTGAAGTATGGCTACATCAAATTTTAACAATATATTTTGTTTATCTAAACTAAAATCCACTTTTCTTGCATGTTATCATAAGCACTGGTGATGTTCCTCTTCTGTAAAATATAGTTGTAGTCAAGAACTGATTTTATTCTAGTAAGCTTGAGATGGAACATTTCTGTTATATGGAAATAACATTTCTGTTTTGGTAGACTTTATCTTGTAATATTTGCCACATTGTATAAGGGGAAGCTTAGGATTACAGAGATGAATTTTGCTAAGTAGTGCTTATCTAAAGTCAGTATTTAATGGAATGTATGAAAAATACAGAGTTCTTGAGATTTAATGTGAAGCAGACTTTACTGCAGCAAAGATACTTGGAGGTAAATTACCTTTTTAACTCACGGGAAAATAAGGTTCACCATTCTGAATCAACACTGACTGGTGTTCTTAAAAGGAAGCAGGTTATGACATCTTTCACATGCTACCATGAAATCAAACAGAACGAAGTATTCTGATTTAATACAGGATATTACTTTTGTGTAAATTTGTTTTCTTTTTTTTTTCTATCTAAACTGTTTGACGTGCTGTGGCTTTTAATATACGGAGGACGATATTCATGATGCAAGTGCAGGTCTTAATAGCAGTTAGAACTTGGTTTATGTGCACAAAATAAAAATACCTTCAAATGGGAGGGGATTTTGTTTGGATGGGCCTAGAAACTGCTTTTTAATGTCTTTTTTTTGATCTTGCAGAAGAGCTGTATGTCCAGACAGAGGGCCAGTAACAGTAAAATTAAGCAGAATTGTGAAGAAAAAATACAGTAAGTTGGTATTTCCCAGAATTGCTCTGTTTTATTAAAGAACTTTAAAACACCTTTTCTTGATGAGCCAAATTAATTTTTAAAATTGCTTACATTTATATATAAAACCCAAATTCCAAGTAGTAAAAGTGTAGAATTTCTAAAAAAAGAATTGCAGTATGTGAATCTCCTGTTTTGGTATTACTGGAAAACTGCCTCTTCAATTTCAGTCACAAGTCAAATGGATGTGGTTTCAGCCTCAAGTAATTTTCTGCATCAGGCAGCTGGGGAACAGATAATGACTAGCTGTTATTCACTGAAGTTTTTCTGGTGAGAGATCAAACACAAGCAGCATTTAGCTGTGTTTTGGGGTTGCTATTCTGAGGGGCTTATTCAATAGTTGTTTGATAAGTCTATTCATAACTTAGGAAATGAAGCAAATATCTCAAGAGGTAAAAACTGCTGGGTATCTAAAAAGCTATTGTGAAGGTGCATTCATTTTTATTTTACTCAGTTTGTACATAAACATTGTAAGTACACTCAAGATACACATTTTGTTAACCTCCCATTGCATTAATGATTCTGATGAACAATCAAGAACTAATATGCTAAAGTTAAGATCAAAGTTTTGTTCCTTGTTCCACAGGTAATATTTTGTATGACAAACAAAACAAGAAAGCTTTCTCTGTGAAGATAAACAAGGTTGGTTCTGATAATGAAACATTTGTAAATGCTTTCTTTCATTAGAGCATTTTTAAGACTACCTTCCTGTTTATTTTTAAGGTTAACTTCTATTTGTTAATTTTGGTATGATTCAGACTTTTATTTTGTCTCTTTTTGTCTTGAAGTAATTAGAATATAGTGTTAGGTTATATGATCTTCTTTCTCAGATTAAACTTAGTTTTGTGGTGGTAAATATTTTCATTTAGATTAGGATGTTACATTTTAAGATTCCAAACCCTGTTTCCATCCATCTTCACCAAGCAGCATTATATGAAGATTTTCATTATTTTCAATAAAATATATAGATGTAATTGACCAAGTAATTTATGTGGATCTGCCATAGACATTATTATTTGCATCAAGTTGTGTTTTTTTTTTTTAAATACGAGATTTCTGTCAAGAAGGTTTCTGTTTCCAGGTTTCTTGTTCATAAATTTCAGCCTATAAACATGGGATCACCAGATGCCAGATGTATAAGGAGCTGTAAAGGCTCTCTTGTTTGATTTCTACCATCCCTCCTTTCAGAAATACTTTGTGTCTCTGAAGCACAAGTTTTGTGATCAGTGCTTTCTTACTCATAGTTGTACCTGTAAATGAATGTGCATGAAAAAGTTTTAGGCCATAAATTTAATTCTGAAGTGTGCATGCTGTCATTTGCCATCATTCTGTCTTACCTGAAGTTTGAATATTTGGAGAAAAAACAATGTTTGGGCCTCTGTTTTGGCTACTGCTTTGTTTCATGTAGTAAGGGGCACAGCCTGTATATTTTCAGCAGCTGATGGCCTGAGTTGTAACTTCTGTTTGGTGCTCATTACACCATAGTTGTCAGGGATATTGTTAGCTCCAGTTTACCCCTTCTAAGTCAGGTTATTTGGAAATTTGGAAAGTACCTTTCACTGCATTGAAGGGGCTTTGAACAGGAAAGATAGGGTTTAGCACTAGATCAGCCACTAATGTGACTTGGTGGTTGGGGAATACTTTCATTTTTAGTTCCACTGATTTATGGTGAAGTGTTTAATAGAAATGTCTCAAATAGGACCTGTAGTAAAAAAAAGTACATAAATGAAAACAACCATTAAAAACCTTTAGAAGGCACGGGACTCAATTACCCAAGAAATGTTCAAAATTTAAAAGAAAGCCATGATGTACTAGAAACTACTTCATAAGGATGTTTGTGGAACATCAGGATAGCTTTAATTGGAGGGAGAAAAGTTAATGTCCAAAATTTATATTATTCTTAAAATAAAACTTTAACCCAACAATTTTTTAGGCAGAAGTTAAAATTTGTATGCTGATAAAATAGGGCATGTTCCCAGCAAAAGCAGCTCTCTGTGCCAAAGTTTAATGGAGCATATGGATAATGACTACATATTGAGACATATATTCTTATACATCCCACTACAAAGTTTATTTTTCATTTTTCTGAATTAAAATTATGGGAGTATTCAAAATTTCTGTTTTAAAATAGCAGTCATAGGGAATGAACAGGAAAGTTTTAGTCAGATTTGAGATGGTATGAGCCCTTTAGGTGGTGTGACAAAAATGGATCAGTGTGGGTGTATATTAGTGTGGGAAGAGTATCTGGAGGACTGTTGGTCGTTTGTTGTTAGAGTTTGTTTTTTGTTTTTGTTAGCAACAAAAATTGGTGGTGGTGGTACTTTTGAAATACAAAATGGGTTCTGAGTGTTGTGCCTCTGTGTGAGAGCCCAGGAACAAGACACACCAGACAATCTTCAATTCTGTAATCCTACATGAGGGCAAAGGAGGATCCCAGCCTCCCTCATTAGGTTTTCATATTACTTGAAACAAAACATTTGGTGAACTGATGTGCAGGGGTGTGAAGGTGCTCGAGCTGCACTTACTGTCATACATTAGATAGCAGAATTGTGCAATAGTGAAGATCAGGCTTATTTATTCATAATGTCTGTGTGGAAAACTAAAGGTTTTGCTTTATATAAAATATGAAGTTTATCTACAAAGAGCAGTTGAAAATTTAGAGACTGACTAGAGGAAATTTGTTTGCTTTAACTGTAAGTCTCTGCATATACCTGTGGAGCTATTTTTGTGTCTGCTTTTTATGAGCTAAAGTCTTGCTGACCTAATTTAATTTCAGTGCGTCTTCATGTATTTAGTGTTAATTATTTTATTTTTGGTGTCTTTAATTCATAATTTATTTTTTGTGTAGCCCAGAAGACAGACCTGCTGGAATGAGTGCATCAGAACTAATTTCTTCAGCACACTTCTGGCTGGTGGTAGCAGTGAAGAATCATTTTCTAGCTGTAGAAATGACTGGTTAGTGTGTATTAGTGCTTCGTATAAATTGATGGGCTACTGTATTGCAGATTGTGAAGTTCCTTCTGCTTCTACCTGTATATGTACTGCCTTGAAGTATTTTGAAGATTGCCAGAGTATTTATTCATTGACAAATATTTTAAAATGAGTACTGTTGAGGACACACCCCGATTTCTGTCATGTGTTCAGCATCAGAAGCACACATTTGAGTATTTTAATCTCATTGATTTAATAAGAGTTTTATTTTTAGTTCATGTTTAATTCCTTGCTGAATTGAAGCCTTGCTGTTATTCACAACAGCAGTTACCAAAACAGTTAACAGTAAATATCCTGGTTTGTATCAGAAACAATCTTCTTTGCTGTTGTTCTTTGATTCCAAGAGGAATACTTTAAACATCCATGAAGCAATTTTGCATTAAGCAAAATACTTAATTAAGCCTAATACTTACAAACTAGTGTCTAAAAAAATTGTTCATTGAGTAGATGGAAGAAAAAGAACAGTCTGAAAGAATATTATTTGGATAATATGGCCTAATAAAATAAATTACTATGTCTAAGTGTACATTTCATCTCCTGTTTCCTGTTCCATGTGCTTTATTTATGTAGGACTTCTTTTATGTTTGCTGTGACTGTGTTTTTCCTCTAAGCAATAACCAATGCATAGTTTAATCGTGACTGTTGAAAGTTCTAATCCAGTTAAATCAAAGTCATTGGAAATGACTGAAATACAAAATTGTCATAGTACAAAGTTACTTTTTATAACTTCTTGCATGAAATTTGTCTTTCAGTACAGAATTCACAGATGTCAACGCAGGGATCAGACAGAAGAGGCAAGAGCTGGAATTGTCCTGTTCATCTATGATTGCTAGAGTTGAAAGGTCTGTGTTTTGAACTCATAGGAGATAGTCATACTTCAGGTTTAGAGTTTGTTTAATTCAAATTGCTCTTTAGATAAAATATCATTTTAATAAAACTAAATAATGTTTGTATTTAACTGTTAATTTTTTCTGTGTTTGCTGCTTGGTGTTTTTGTGTCAATAGACTCTTAATACTTTTTTGGTACTTACGACAAGTAACTCCACTGACTTGTGCATCTTAATATGTCACCTTTTCACAGAAATGTGATTTTGGATATATTTTCTATTTGGAAGCTAATATTCAATGAGCTTCTAAAATTATTTCTGTATCTAGATATCAGACTATGTTTGCTTTAACATCAGTCTAATTCTGATTCCCCACACCACCCTGTACCCTACCTTCATGGGTTGGTTATATCACTTTTCCTGTAATAATTTATGAAAAAAATCCTGTTTGCATCTAAAAAGAGCTTACAGGAGTTATATCAAGTGAAACAGAGAATGTAAAATAATTCTATTGGGGTTTTTTTGTCATAGAGCAGATGTGTGTTAAAATATCCTTAAGGATATTTTTGTGAGTATAAAGCAGAACCATAAAAATAACTGATTTTAAAATAACACAATAAGAAATAGGTTCTATGATCTTAATTTCACTACATATCTCTTTACTCTCTTTCGTATAGAAACAAAGACTAAAGTTAAAATAGCAAGTGAAGAGTTTTTTAATTAAAATAAAAAATTACATCTAGGATTGAAATAATAAATTTAAATTTATTACATGTACATTTTCTTAGGCTAAGTTTCATTCTAACTCAGTGATAATGCAAAAATTGTAGATCTCCAACTAAACTCTGTTTTTGTACAAGGTTTGCTGAGAGGCTCTGAATATGTACATATCTATTTTGTCTGTATGAAGAAAGAAACAAAGAAGCCTTTTCTAAATTCTCATGTAGAGTATTTCTCATTTTTCTGCAGAAAAGGTTGCTGTTCTGCTGCAGTACTAAATCAGCACTCAGACCCTTGTTTCCAGTACTCTAACCTACTACTCTGGACTGGGCTATTACTGTTCTATGTGTGACTTTAAAGAAAACCAGATGTATATTGCTTTAACATAACATACCTTGTTCAAACAGTTTTAATAGATTAGGCAGTAAAATTAATCTGAAATGAAATATGACAAGGGAAGTATTGTTCACTGCCAGCTTTGTGTTTCTCTCCAGCTGTGATGAAGTCAAAAGGGTTGTAGTTGCCTAATCTGTTTTGATTTTGTGCATTGTTTCCAAGACATGCTGCAAACAGCTAAAACAACTAAAGTTACTGCTTTTGCCTTTACCTTGCAGTGTTCCTTTAATATCTTATGGAGCTGAAGCTGAGACCTTTCTTCTCACTTCTTCTGCAGTGGCTGGAAGAGTTCTTCCAACAAATATCAGGCCTTTGGAAAACTTTGGTAAACTTTTTTTTTGTAAGTTTTGTTTATAGCTCATGTGGAGTATTGCTAAAATATGGTTATCAGAAATCAAACAGAGTTAGTTACACTTAATGGGGAAAAAGAAATCTGTTTTGATGCAATTTGGTACTAGTTTAGAGTTAACTACTTAATTTCTGAAATTAGAACACAGAACATGAATCATTCACTCCAAAGTTGATACAACTTAATCTTTTGAAGATGAAATGAATAAGTTTTTATGTAACTTAATTCCATTTCTAATTGCAACGTTTTTTTCATTCGTGCTCTTTCTTCATTTCCCACTTTTTTCGATATGCTATGAATGGCATATTTCAGAGGTGTATTGTGCAGTGTGAGAAGCAAACTTTTCTGGCAGAGAAGAGCATCAGTCAGGAAGCAGTGAAGTGTATGGATCTCTTTCAGTTTGCCTACAAGCTCTACAGGGCAAAACCCTGCAAAAGTACTGGAGCTCCTTGCTCAGTCAGGAGAGCAGCAGAAGACAAGACATGGAAGGAATTGCCTTCCTCTAGTTACTTTAACAGCCTCTGTCTCCATACTCAGTAAGAATGTCGTTTCTCTTCCAAAAAGCTGCACAAGTTCAAAGAAGTGGAAACAAAGGAGTCCTATTTTTTAAGGCTAGAGTTAATACCTTTGAATTGGGAATCAAACCACTTCCACTTGTCTGGTAAGCAAAGAAATAGGACAGATTTGGGCCTCCTGGCTTATGAAAATTACATGGAAGCAAATTACTGGAAGGAATTAAGTAGTAGAAAGATCATGGAAATGTTGCATTCATATTCTTTATTCTTTTAAAAGGTATGTGTTTCACCTCCACCTTTCCCAGTGAAAAATGGATAGGTTGCTTCCTCAGGTCTCTGCTGTTTGGAAGTGCAATGTAACTGATCCCTAACCACTTTGCTTCTATTAGTATACATGTTAGATTGTACCTCTTCTTGTTAGAATGCACCAGAAGCACTAAAAAATTATATTTAGGACAGAATTTTGACAGTTGTCTTGAATAGAATTTTGATACTTGTACTGTGGACAAAGATTGAATTTTAAGATTAGTGACAACATACTACAGTGTTTTAAGATTCAGAGATTTAAATCACATTCATTTTATTTAAATATTTTCTATTGATAAGGAGCATGCAGGAAGTGAGAGTCTTAAAATTTCCTAGTAAAACCAGGGGATGGTGGACGTGAAGGTGTCCCTTGAGGATTTAGTTACATTGTGTTGATTGAGTGTTCCTTCCCTAGTCAGTTTTTATATACATCTGAGTAAAAGGATGACAAACATAAGAAAAAGGTAAAGAGAAACCTAATCTGAATACTGTTAGAGATGCATGGCAAAAATATATATACATATATATAAGAGCACTGACATTTTAGAAAGGTGGAGAAAAGAATGAAGAAAATAGATGCATTTAAAAAAAGATGCAAACCAGTTCTTGCATTTCTTACTAAATTGTGCCTGAAGATCATAGCATAAGCACTTTTCTTTTTACACACCTCTCAACTTTTGATCACAGCTTAAGTGTACAGTTTTGCATCAGAGTAACAGCTGACAGCAACTTCCAGAGTTGTACAAGGAGGCATACAAATATCAATGGTGACCATTTAACTGTAGTATCTGAATCATCCCTGTAGCTGCTGCAGTTTTAGTAGTCTGTTACCATTAAATAGTCTTTTTTACCAACTTGACCTGAAAATGCTTTAGTGAATCTACAAATACCACTATGATTCATGCTGGCATTATGCAGTTTTTGTGTGATTAAAATATTTTTCAGTAAAGAGTCAGTGAGCTGAAATGGCTTTTATTTGGTCCAAGTCCAAAGCTTTTGAAGCTTCTCTGTTAAGATTTTACAAGTAGTAGGGCATGATAAAAAGGAGTTTGTGCTTCACATGTAGAGTTTGAATGTGCTAGAAAAATAACTCACCTTTTAATTCTGTCCAGATTCCCATATTCCACTTGTATTCTGATGTGGGTTTTTTTACTACTGCAAGATGATTTCTTCTCCTTTGAAGAAAATTATCACAGATATTAAAATTTGAAATGTCATATAATATCTGACTTGATTTCCTGGCTGTTATAATAGGTTGGAAGACTTAATTAGTCTGAGACAGCCACCTGTTGCTGAGTAAGCGCTGCTTAGCTGCTGTAAAGTCACTTCAAAACAAAACAATTAGTGAGCCTGTTAGAGCAGATACCCAAAATAGTGTCAGTCACCTGAAATTCCTTAGGAAGTTCTTTACTATCATGTTAGTTTCTTTTCAATACATGGCACCTTTTATACAGTTAATGTTGGTTTTCATTTTCTTAAGTGATTATTTGATCACTGGAGATGCAAAACCCAGAATCACTACAGTTTTATTTTCATGTTCAGGCAAATTATTGTGTGTTGGCAAGGAAGGTCAGAGGATGTGATTATAGTCTTGTTCTTTTTGAAAGACTAGAGAGGTGGTTATGGAATTCATTCTCTGAGATTATTGTTCATATTTAATACTGTGATAGTGTGTTTTTTGTTCTGCTAATGAAGTAGTAAGTGGTAGAAAGAGGCTTTTTTGCTGTTACTTAGTTTTCTTTCTCCAATTTTACTTTTATAAAATCTGTTTGTGACTACATTAGACAAATATTTTAGTGTAGCAAAAGCATAGGAAATAATGTACAGATTTAAAAGTCCATTTGTGATGTGAGAGTTTAATTGCAAAGTCCATAGCAATTAATCTTTCTTACTTTGCACTATTTGTATATGAAATTGAAGCTGTAAAAGAATTCATTTAAACACCACATTCTTGATGCTTCCTGAAATCTACACAAAGTGTGAAACAAATTAATGGACATCCCAAGAAATTAATTTAGTTCTGAAGTATTACATTCAAATATATTTGTTTTATTATCATTAATCTTTAATTCCTGAGCTGTCCACCAGAAGCTTTCATAGGTACTGGCATTGCAGTCTTCCCTGTGCAGTGAATGTAACCCTTAGCTTCCCTACCAAGGCTTTTGTCAAATGGGAGATGGCATGAAATAAATTAGTGCAGTATCAACACAAGAGCTGAGCTGCTTGCCTTAGTCATTCTTCATGGAGCTTTTGTTTTTTTTGATGCACTGTAGGTGCTGCAGGCACCTTGGGTGTCTTGTGGCAGGGTTTAAGTTCAATTTGCCCTATAACTGGTGAATAAGTTTGCACTGTCACTGCTGTGTCTGATCAACTGCTGTGCATGTGATTGTCCACTGATGGCCATTGGAAAATGTCCCTTCCTCTGGTACTGAGCTTCACTATCAACAGGCCTGTGTTACAGAGTGACAGGAACTGCTGTATGCTAACAGTGTTGTGTGGGCGATTCATTGCTTCTCTAACAGCTTAAATGCTGAAAATCTTTGAGCAGCTGTGTCAATAACAATTTCACTGTGCATGCTATCACTGTCCATGTAGCCATGCCAGCACTGCTTCTAAAGTGTGTGTTCAGATGTCTGATGTGTCACTTTACCTTGTTTCTGTTCTTTGAAACAACCAGTTTTCGTTGAAAAAAAGTAAAAAACCTCTGGGAGTAGTTCACACTAACTTTAAATTGGATTATTTGAGGATATCTGTTACACTGCAGAAGGCCCTTTATGTTCTTAAATATATTCAGATAAATGGTTATGATCAAATCTTAATGTCTTCTGTTTTTATTAGAATCTTTAGGCAATGGATATGCTGTTGCATGTACCCAAGAAGGAGAAGAGAAAAAGGAAGCTTCTGGTTCATCTGGCACTAGAGGAAGTAGGAGGAAATCAGTTACTACTACTCCTACGAGAAGGTCTGCACGAAACAGCAAAAACGAGGCTGTGAGTCAGTCTCGGAGCTCGCCTCGATCAGGCAGTTCTGCTTGCAGTGCCCCTGACAGCAATAACCCATCTCTGAATAAAACTCATTCAGAAGCAGAGAATGCTCCTCCAAAACGCAAGTCTAAGAGAGCAGTTAAACAACAAACTCCTGCAGTTAAAAAGAAACTGAGAAGTTCTGCACGTTCTGAAAAATCGCCCTGTGGCTCGGTGGAAGATGATGACATTGCTGAACCTGAGGCAGGCCTAACTTTAGATAAAGACCACCAGTCAGATAATGAAAGCAATAATGTAAGCCTCCCACAGAAGAATAACATAGAAACGGAATCTGCTAATGGATTGGAAAGCTGTAGTGAGCATGCAGAAATTGAGGAAAATACAGGAAACTGTGACAGAGATGAAGATACTTCAGGCAATGCAGATGTAAGTTTTTCTCTCCAAGAACCCCCAATACTAACTTTAGGAAGTGAAAGTCAGGAATTTGAAGTAAAAGATGTTACTGAAAAAAATGTAGAGCTTGCCAATGAGGACAATTGTGAAAATACTCTTGAACAAGTGGAAACAGTAGCTAGTCCCAAAGGTGATGTATGTGACCATGCAACTTCTGAAAAAGTAGATCAGACATCCTGTAGTCCTCAAAAAGAACTAATGGAGAACATAGAAACTTTGGCAAAAGTAGAGCAACCCATAGCTAGTCCAGAAAATGAATTGTTGGAACATCTGGAACCTTTGGGAAAAGATCAACCATTAGAGAGTTCCGGAAATGAATTGCCTGAACATCCTGAAGGCATGGAAATAGATAATTCTGAGACTGAACTAAACCCAATAGTAGATTGTGCTAATACAAAACCTGTTCAAGATGAAGAATCAGATGCATTAATACACAGTATTTCTATGGACAGTACATCAGAACAACCCTTAAAAGAGAACACCATTTCTGAAAGTGATGAGGGTGGAACTTCAGAGTCACCCCTGGTAAATGCTGAACATAAACATTTTGATGAAGATAACAATGAAATGATACCAATGGACTGTGACTCATTTTGCAGTGACCAGAATGAACCTAAGATTGAGCAGTTACCACCACCTGAAAGTACAGAGCAGGGAGAAGAGAACTCCTTGCAGTGTGATGTGGGAAACTCTGCATCAGGTTCTGATGAAAAAGATGAAACTGTTCCTCAAGAAAGACAATGCCAGCCAGAGCTCAACAAAGAGAAAAAGGCACGAACTAGAAGATCTAGATTTCACTCTCCATCGACAACTTGGTCTCCTTCTGGGAGAGAGGGCAGGAAATCTCAATCACCATCCCCCAAAAGGGAGACAACTGGAGACAGTAGCTCACAATCACCCAAGAAGGTTCCTGTGAGGGAGGGAAGGAGATCCTTATCTTGCTCTCCAAAGAGAGACACACTCAGAGATGAGAAGAAAACACCATCTCGATCTCCCAAAAGGGAAACTGTCAGGGAAAGCAGGAGATCAACTTCTCGATCAGGAGCAAAGGATTCATCTCCAAGGCGAAAATCTAGGTCTCGAAGCAGTGATAGAGATAATCAAAGAAGAGATCGTGGCAGAGAAAGAAGAAATAGGAGGTGGTCTAGGTCACAGTCACGGTCTAGATCGAGATCAAGATCTAGGACTAGAAATAAAGGTTCTTCATTCTCTAGAAATGAGAGGGAAAGTCATTCACCTCGATGGAAAGAGAGACGGGCAAATGACAGCTGGAGGAGTCCCAGAGGAAATGATCGATACAGGAGAAGTGATCAAGAGAAACAGAATGAAAATCTTAAAAAAGAGAAGGACAATAATACAGATAAAAGCAATGATGATCAATGTTCTTCAGATAAGCAGAGGAATGATTGTCCTGATTGGGTAATGGAGAGGATAAACTCTGTTCCTGAAGTCAGGAACAGAGAGAGAGAGAAACCACATTGGGAAGAGGGCAGGCATGATAACGCAGGACAGTCTTGGAATAAAAACTTTGGTTCAGGTTGGATTCCAAATCGAGAGAGAGGTCAGCGTGGCCGAGGTGGCCATGGCCGGAGTGGTTTCATGTATGGAGACCAGAGTGAAAATCACTGGCAAAGCAGAAAGCCTCTCTCAGGGAACTCAAATGGTTCTGGGAATGAAGCTTCAAGGTTCTCAGAACAGCAGCCATACAAGCGTAAGAATGAACAAGAGTATTCGTTTGATACACCCGCTGACAGGTCTGGGTGGACATCTGCATCCAGCTGGGCTGTGAGGAAGACTTTACCTGCTGATGTGCAGAATTATTATTCAAGAAGGGGACGCAACTCATCGAGCCCACAGTCTGGATGGGGAATGAGACAAGAAGAGGAGACACCTGAACAAGGTATCAATGGATTTGAGATATAATAGCCTAGTCACAGAGGCAGTAGCTGAACAAAGTCCTGTCACATAGTCCTGTGATCTGATCTGCTGATTAGTTCTTCAGAAAAATAATTTGGGGTGAATCCATACTCTTTTTGCAACATGGAGGGGTAAAGGTCTGGAGTTTGGTGATTAATTGTGTTTTGATGGCTTCATGGTTTTGTGTAAAGTCCCAGTTAGGATTTAAGGACTGTGCATCTGAAGAGTGGTGCTGATGTGAATTGATTTGACTGAAGAGAAAGCATATCTTCATGGTTGCTTTGAGCATCTGCACAACTTTTAAAATGCTAATTCATTTAAAAAAGACATGAATTTCCCCGTGCAGACCCACATGGCAGATTTTAGAGATGACAAAGCAGCATGTTGATGTTTATCCTGCTCCTAGATAAGTGTAGTCCTGTTCAAATGCTTAAAATCTAGGGTAATTTATAAATATAAAACCAGTGCTTTTACTGTATTTCAGTATTAAAATTCCTCTAAAATGTTAATATAAGTCTAAATCAGTTTTTGAGGGGTTTTTATATATATATATATAAAATAACTGCCCTGACAGAAATTAACTTCTTGGTAGAAAGTGAGTTAGTGGAACTGTGGGTGAGATTGATTCTCAGTAGTTAAGAAGTCATCCACAGATTGTTAATGCCTTAACAATCTTTAAAGATAGATGTGAATTGAATTCAAGAACTCTGAAATCCATTTCTGAAGACAACCCCTCTTGCACTCTCTCCTTGTTTTGCCTTCCATTTTTATCCATTTTCATCCCACATTCCAGCAGTTTTCTCCCTCTTCTGAGAGAGAACTGCACCAGTGGCTTCCTAGTTTTGAGGTAACATTGTCACCCTTCTGTCTGCTGCAGGGAACACTTACCAAACCTGTAACTGAAAGCATTTTGTGATTCAAAGACTTTTTCATATAGTTCAGAAACAATCATGCTGTTACTCACTTTTGGAACCTGAATTCAGCTGAGAGTAGTACAACAGTCTCTCATAACTGGATAAAACAGGCTGGGTTGCCATCATGACATGGTCCTCCAGGGAAACCTGTTTTTGCTGACCCTGCTTGAGCAGGGAGGCTGGACCAGAGAGTCTCAATAGGTCCCTTCCAACCTCAGTGATTCTGTTATCCCATTATTTTTAAAAATGAGGATTTGGGCTGACATGTAAGCCTTAGATTGTGATCCCTGTGAATTAGATTACAGGGTTCCTCAAGGAAGGGATTCTAAGGAAGGACGTCTAAATTCATTTCTCCAAACTAATTTCTTGACTTCTGGAAGGCTTGCTGCTTGTGTCTAGATTTTAACTTTTTGGCTTCTGTTGAAGAGAAGATGGGATATCAAAGTAATTTATTTAAGAAGTGCTACTTGCTACCCAAAGAGGTTATTTTTATGTTTAGATTTTACCTGTTGTACTATTATGGGGTTTTGAACAACTCTTTCTGAATATGATTATCTCTTAAATGGTTTGAGGATGACTTAGTGCTCAGTGTGAAAAATCCCAGCACTGTACAGAATCTGAAAATTACCAGAACTGTACAGTGAGTGTGTGTGAATCAGGCAAAGGGGAGCAGACACTTGCTGATGTGGTAATGTGTGACTAACCTTCTGCAATTGCAGAACTGGCTCAGTTATGTTGTCTTCCTGCTCTTTGGTGAAAAATTGCAGTTTCATTGTGATGAAATAATGTATTGGCTGTGATATGGGAACAAATAGAGAAAACAAACTCAAAATGCAGGCTTTCATAGTAATCTGAACTTTTTCAACTTGGAAGCTAGCATTTGGTTTCCTGGCATGTATTGTGGTGAGTGCTGTGCAATATCTTGAAAATGCTCAAATTATAGAAAGCTTTTTGATAATCCATCCTTAATTAAGAGTTTAGATACTTGGCTCCCTTTTTGCTTTATAAAGTACAGAATTTCTTCTTGATATAGTGTCTGGTTTTTGTTTTGGCAGATCCAAACCTCAAAGACCAAGGCAACCAGCAAAGTGATGGTTCTCAGTTACCAATAAATATGATGCAGCAACAAATGAATGTAATGCCACAAGTGAATGCACAGCACCAACCTATGAATATCTTCCCATATCCAGTGGGTGTCCATCCTCCCTTGATGAATATGCAACGAAATCCTTTCAACATCCACCCTCCAATGCCCATGCATCTCCCTACTGGAGTGCCTCTCATACAGGTAGCTGCTCCCACAAATATTTCTCAGGGATTACCTCCGCCTCCACCTCCACCCCCACCATCTCAGCAAGTCAACTACATTGCTTCACAGCAAGATGGAAAACAATTGCAGGTATGCTTTATCAGAAGCCATGGCAAGAACGTGGTGAAATAATACCAGTTAAGAATTCTTTATCTTGAATGCCATAAATTTATACTTGCAGTTTCTTTCTCTCTTGCCTGTTTTCTTCCACCCCGCACCAAATTTGAAGTTGAGGCATCCATGAGCATATGGGCTGTTCAGAGATTGTAGTTTTAACATATTAACATCATAAAACATCCTAAACCGGTTTCTGTGGTAATGGGACGCTGAAAATTTTCATCATTGTCCGTTATCTTTTTTATATTAGAAGTGACTTGTTTCCAAAACTAAATCTTCCCCTTCCAAATATGATTTTTAAGCATTTTAGGAAATGCTTGAATACCCTTTCAGCAGCATCTAGAAAGTGATCTTAACTTCTGTGTTACTGTTCTAATCCCTTGAGTGTCTGTCAGCAGAGGAGAATTGCCAGGTGCTGCATGGCACCCATTTGTTCCACATTTCCATTCTCCATCTGTCAACATTTCAATGACTTCCCCACACACACATTTTTTTATTCTGTTCTTTTGAGCCTTTTTATTAATACTTTCTGAGGCCTCTTTGGTGTTTTTTACTTCTCCCTTCTTACCCGATTCTCCTGATTTTGCATGTCCTGTTTGAGACTAACTCCCACTTTATTTCTCCAGTTTCAAAAAGACTCTGCCATAATTAGGGCAGGTCAGACCATCTTTTCATGACTCTCAAATATCTTTAAAACATCTTGTGTATGTGAGCTCCTACTGTAGCTAGCTGTTTATATTAAGAGCTTTTATATCAAGGAAAGGAATATGAAAAACTTGGAGGAGAACCCATGGCTGCAAGAAGATGTAATTCTGCATTAATGATAAGTAAAGGGCTCTTCAGGAGTTGACTGGGATTTGTGCTTTTCTTTTGCTGCTGCCTGTTCTAACCTAAACCACTTTCCCCTACATTCAAGGTTGAAAAAGTGAACAGACTATTTCTAACCCTCTGTCTTCATGCATCATCTCTGAAGATCTGAAATGAACTCATAAATGGCCTACATTGTTCTCACTTTTCACTGCTGTCATCTGTTCATATTCATTAACCTAGAACAAGGAGAGTCAAGTGCTGTGGGAAATATTGAGTGGAGCTTACAGGCCATAGGAAATAACTCAGTACACTGCAAAGTAAACCAGCAAGGTACTGCTGGAACTAAAATCCTGCTAGATTGCTTGTTGATTTAATTAATGCCTCCTGTCTTAATTAAAATATTTTCACAATTAAAAATCCAGTAGATTTAACCTCAGAAAATGTAAGAAGTCAGAACATAGACTTCAAACCTCTGAACTGAGTATCTAATGTAGCAATAAATATGTTTCTGTAAAGCAGAACACAGTTTCTGTGCTGCAAAACACAGTTACCTGTTGTAAAACCAGTGTTACACTTGTTGCTCTTACCTGCTTTTGTGGACTGAACCTCAATGCTCTTGCAGCTGCTGCTGCTTTTTCTTTGAGCTTTCATTGAACACCCCCTCAGTGGCAGCACAATAGAAATGACTGAATACTGCAGGACCCCACCTGCCCTTCCAGTGGAAAGGAGAATGAAGAGAGCACGCTGGTGAGCGTTAGCACACTGATTATAACAGCTCCATTTCTCTGTCCTTTCCAAAGAGCTCAGGTTCCTCTTTCATTATCTTCCATCTAGATAAATGCAGATGTGTAAAGGGTAATGATGATGACCTGCAAAAAGGCACTGTTTAATGTAGCCTGTCAGAAACATGTCAGGAGGATATTCTGGGCTTTTGCTAAAAATGGCCTCTATGTGAAACCTGAGAGCTACTTAATTTCTCAGTTCCAAAGTATGTACAGTGCCTTTTGGTGATGTTTGGAAATGGCCAGAAAATTACTTTTTCTGAAAAACAGATCCTTCAGCCAGTGTTTCATCTCTTGCCTGTGTATTTATATTTGCAAGTTCAAGCTGATAACAAACACAAAGATAGATGTTTTCAAAGTACCATCATATGATGCAGGAATGCAAGTGTGGCTTTGGGTGCCTTTTGCATGTGTGTTTAGGTGGTGAATTTTTAGAAAATGTTTACTTATCAGAGCCCTGTTTTGTAAATCAGATTGATTCTGCAGCCATAGACTTCCTTCCCCCTGTGCTAACATCCTCCGTGCCTGTTTGCACGGTATTTTATTACTGGGATCAGAGCTAGAAAATGGCAGCCACTGTGGTGACATGGAAGATGTTTTACTTCTCAAACTTTTCTTTTTGTTTATTTTCTGTGAGTAGATCTAATGTAATGTGTGTATCTTCCATAATAATGGGCAGTGTGGAAATTAGGTAAGGAACCAAAGCAGTATTTGTGCTTGTTCTAGAGCAGCTGAGACTCCTAGAAAGGCACATTGCCGTGCAGAAGAATGATGTATTAACTACTGATAACTTTTTAAAACAGGGTATTCCAAATGCCTCTCATGTAAGTAACAGCATGAGTGCTCCAGCTTTGCCTGCTCCAGCAGCAGTCCTGGGAAACGTGGGAACAGTTCAGGGACCAAATTCGGGTAATGCAACGTCATCAGGTCACATGAAGAGCTCTAATGCAGCTGTAAAACTGGGAGAAAACAAAGCAAGTGTAACAGTGGAAGCCAGTGCAGATAGCTCGAAGAAGGACCAGGCAAGTTCCAAGTTCAGCATGTATTTATATATACACTGTTTATATATTAACATTAAAACATATACATTTTAATTTTTGTATAAATGCATTTCGATGTACTAAAAATTAGCAAGTCATGATAATAACCCTTCAGTGTTATACTCTGTACCATCATGTATGTAATATTTTTGTGGCAGCCATAGGACACAGATTAGCCTCTGACTCTTTTTAATGTAGTCTTCTTTAAAGCAGCACTGTTATGAATGTCACTTGAATTGCTGTGGGAAAATGTTCTGTTCTTAGCAGAGCACAGGCAGCTCCCGTGAGAGCTGAGATGGAGGTGGGGGTTGTTTTCTAACCTTCTGTTGCAACCTTTTTCCTGGAAAGTTTTAGCTTATGATTGATAAAGACACATAAGTGAAATACAAGGCTCAAGTTCGTTTTTTTCTTCAGAAATTGTTGATTCAGGAGAAAGCAGCACAAGAGGTCAAGCTCGCGATCAAACCTTTCTACCAAAACAAAGACATCACCAAGGAGGAGTACAAAGAAATTGTGCGGAAGGCTGTAGATAAAGTAAGCTGCACATTTCACCTGGGGCAAGCTGTGGGTGGGCTTCTCGTTTCTGTGGGAACAGCTCACAGTTGCTGGAAAGGGGGCAAGAGGGAGAAGCAAAAATACCTTTCTTCTTTCTCCATCCACAAGAGCTTTCTTTGGCTTCTCAGAACAGGAGCTGGTTATTGCTGGGAAGAGTTGAATGGGAATATTTGGGAAGCAATTGGAAAGTATCAGTCCTTTTAAAATATGTTTTGCCTGGGATAGAAGAATCAGAAGCGTGGGGAAATAAATGGATACTGTGGGACTGTAGCAAATGAATGGAAATGTTTCAAACGCTTTTGTTCTTTAAACTGTTGCAGGTTTGTCATAGCAAGAGTGGAGAAGTTAATTCTGCAAAAGTGGCAAATCTAGTGAAAGCGTATGTAGACAAATACAAGCATTCAAGGAAGAAAAATCCTGAAGAGGCAGTCTCCTGTGAAAGGAAATAGAATGTGTTTTCCTTTTTTAGTTTAATTCTATCTGCAAAGTGCAATTTCAATGTGAACTGTTAACTGAAAATTGTACATGACAGTGATTTGAATTTGGTTTTGATAAAATTATTTTTCAAAGTAGTGTATAATGTTTTGTTCTAAAGAAATATAGATCTGCAGGGCAACTTCTTTATTCCTTTTTAAAAACAGATTTCTACAAAGAATAAAGGTGTAAAGAAGAATCATTAGGAATGTACGATTGTGTGGATACTTAGATGTACAGCATTTTGACTTGAATAAGAGAGTGCATTAGCTTAGAAGCTTCGAGTACATTGGGTTTGGAACAGGTATGTACAGTACATGTGATCAGTCAGATTAAAGTAAATTTTTTCTTTTGATTGCTCCCTAATTATAGCAAAATTGAAATAATTAATTGCCTTGACAAATATTTCTAGAGTTAACTGGACAGGCTGAATGCAGGGGTCACAATGTGTATATTAAAAAAGCACATAGAGTTATCTAAACAACTGTTTAGATTTCAAAAAGATAAGTCATAAACAGTAAAATGTGGTGCCCAAAAGCATGGGTGCTGCACAGCTGTTGTAACACCAAATAAAAATTATGCTGCTTGGTATTGTTTGTGATGTTTTTCACTTTGTCTCAAGACAGTGGGATAACTTGAATAATTTTTATGTGTTGAAAGCCCTCAATCACCACACACTAATAACCTCAGTTCAGGTTGTGCCCTTAGGCTAGCAGGAAATTACTGTACTAAGGCTAGATGTTCAGAAACAAAAAATTTTCTTCTTCAGGTAAAATCCAGAAAGCTGGAATGTATTGTCAGATTCCCAGTTGACGAGAGAGTGCCAGTTGTGCTAATTTTCTCCATTAATTAGGGACTGTGGTGTGAAGCACCAGACTGGTACTGGTGAGCCTGTGCCATGGGGAGCAGGAAGTGTCTTCCTGCTTCCCTGAGCACTGGAGACAGGTTATTAGAGGTACCACAAGCATTCTAAAAACAGCTGTAGGGTCACTGAATGTGCTTGGGGAAAGCTTTTACACCTCAGGTAAAAGCAGTTTTACTGAGGCAGCAGCAGGGAGGGTTGCTGGAATACTGAGATCACCCTGTGCTCAGCACAAGAACAGCTTGAGGTCCTTCTCAAGGGAGCCTTTCCCTGATTTGTGCCCTTACTCTTGCACAGTGCCATTAGAATAAATCTCTGCTTTAACCCTCCAGTCCTGTTGTGCCCTTTGCTGTTGGCTCAGCCTGGCTTCCGCTCCAGCCCAAAGCCTCCTGGCCCAGAAGCAGGAATGAAACATTTTAACAGAAAGTGTCTGCTGAGTTTTCTGAGAAATCATCTCTTTGTAGCCAGTGATTCCCAAATTACTTGGTTTTGGCAGAAAAGTCTCACTCTCTAAGTAACTGTTGCAGAAGCCTGAGGATGACATAAGGGATATCCACCCCTGTGTACACATGTGTGGTGTAGAGAGAGGTGTAAAAACGTGGTGTATGTCACAACAATTGATTGCTTGGTTTTAACTATAACTTTCTGCTTTTAATGAAGCATTTGACTGTCTATATTTATTTTTGTGTGCCTAAATACAAATGCTATGTAAATTAGAAACAGATATAATACATTTTCTACAGTCAAGTCAGGTTTTAGATTTTTCAATATACTCCATTTTACACAATAATAGCAATTTGTAAGACCTCTTGAATTATTTTAAGCTAAAATTCGTTAGCACTTTTTGAAAAATGTAGCAAATTGCTATGTGTATCCTGGTTTATCACGCCATGCGTACTTTATTACATTTTCCTTCTCTGAATTTTTGGATTTTAATCACTTTTTATATCTTTTTCTAGCCTATACAGTTGAGCCTTGCTATAAAGCTCCTTTCAGGAGTCAGATAAGTGTTTCGAGGGGGTTTTTTCCTCTTTTGGAAGAGAGGTGGAAATTGGGGGAGGTGGGAAGGGAGGATTTGAACTGGGAGAAGGGAGGGGTCATTAGTTTCTTGTTTTGCAGTACCTGGGTGGAAGAGAAGCTGTCACTGGCTGCCACGTTGTTGGGACAGTGACTATAGTGATGCTCCACTGTATTTCAAAACCTAATGAAGAATAGCAGATAGAGTAACAAGCATGTGATCAGTAACTTTATTTTTTACAACTAAATACTTCAGAGTTTATCAGAAAATACACAGTTTGTTACAATTTCTGTGTGGAATTAAAGAAATACATTGCCTTAATCTGTAGACTTTGCTCCTGTTTCTCCCAAAAAGCAGCGAGGTCTCTGCAGGTGCGGCTGCCTGAGAAGGGCAGTACAGCAACCTCGGAGTCCTGGTTGTGTTCCAGTAGGATGAAAGGTGTATTTCTATTTATTGAAACACCTGCTACTGAGAAGTCCCAGCATTGGGACCTCTGCACTGAGGGCACAGGTGGGGAGCTGAGCCCCCTTGCTGCCTCCAGGGCAGTGGTGATTCCTTCAATCCAAACTGCCCGTGGGAAACAATTACAAAAGTGTACTTTCTGTGAACTTATGCAAATCAAAAGGGTTTTCCTTGCACCCCTTCCCCTTTCTCACTGTGCATGCTGCTTGAATATCTCATCCTAAAGATATACCTTATGAGCACAGTGGCTGTCCAAACTCCACAGTGCTGTGTATGTAGGCTGGAGTGCTGTCTACTGAAAAAAATACTCTAAAAATTTAGTTTTGTGTAGTGTTTAACAGTTTCTAATAAATTCTTTTCTCTCAACTGGCAGTGTTTGGTTTTGAATGACTGTGGCTCAGGTGGTGTGGTTTGGAAAGCAAGGTAGCTCCTGTTCCTTCTGTGCACGTGCTTTTCTCTTGTCCAGTGTTGGCTGGGTGCCCCCTCCTTTACATCTCATTTGTTTTAAGTTAGTTTTCACCCTGCCTTGCCATTCTGCAGGTGCTCCAAGCTAGAAAAAACAAATGCAGGTGCCAGAGTCCATTGGCCCTGGGACTTGCAAACCATGGAGGGGTTCAGGGCACGGCTGGAATACTGTGGGAAGCAACAGGGCAGGATTCAAACCCCTGGGCGTGCCCTACGCACAAGCGCCGACCAAAGCAGGGAACAGCTTCGCTGAAGTACCCTGGGGGATTTTAGAGCTGGAGAGCTGGCCTGGGAACAAAATTCCAGGCATCCCTTTGCTTCCAAGAGTTACCTCCACTGTACCTTCATGAAGTAGCTCCATAGGTAAGGTATGGGTGTGAGAATTGCAGGTAAGGAGCTGTAGGCAGGCAGGAATGAACACCAGTGCAGTTCAGCCCTGCCATCACACTGCAGGAACACCAGGAGCTGCCTCATCAAGCACAGCCGAGCACAAAGTGATGCAAAAACGAGCTGATCTAGAGGTGATCAGCTGCAGCACATTTCCTCCTTCCAGGAAAGGGTGCTACAGTAGCTTTCAGTGGAGTCACACCAAAGGCCAACGAAGTGCTGTGTTGCTGTGCTGACAACGTCACAGCCCCTAGAGGATTCAGGAATAATTACTTTGGCAGGAGATCCTTTTAGCATCCTTACTATGCTGCAAAACACTTTGAAGGAAGAAATGTAACTGTAGATACAGGAGAAATCCTCACTTAAAAAATACAGCTGAATCTGGAATCCGTGTAATACAGTTTTGCTTTGATTTTTTTTTCCCCAAAGACATTCTTCCTCTTCTTCAAGAAAATGCTATGGAGCCAAACCACAACAAAGTTTCTTTATGACTGCTCCAGTGAGGTGATGCTCACTGGAGAGCACAGAACATTTTCCATCAGTTTTAATGAGCAGTGTTAACACTGAAGTAATCTATAATAAGAAAATACATAAAAATTTTGCAATTACCTGTTTCAAAAACATCTGCAAGGGCCGTATGCTGTGTATTGTATAGTATGAAACTCATTGCCAGTTGCTCCCTCCTCTCAATGAGCTTTCAAAAACAGGACTTGTCACAAACTTGGAGCTGTGAAGAGTTAAGTGACAACAAATCTGCATCAAACTAACCTGTATCACCAGTTAAACTAACAAGCACAAAAATGCAGATGACGCAGAGCTGAGCCATCTCTCCGCAGTAAGCACAGTTCCACCTCACCGAGGTGCCTCCTCATCCCACAGCTTTTTCCCTACTGGCACCTTTGTTCTGAGCTGGGGCATTCCCCTGGAGCAGTGGGCCAGGAAGGATTCCCAGGGAAACAATGCCTGCACACAGATCACGGCTCTCACCGCAGGCTGGCTGTCAGCCATCGCCCGGCCCCGCTCCTCACCCGGGAAATGCCCGCGGCACCGGGGCCGAGCTGCGCGGAGCTCTGTACAGCGACAAACGCTCTGGCCGGGCAGGGTCCAGCTGCTGCCCTGCAGCCCCTCCCCACAACACAGGCTGCTCACAGGGGTGATTGCTGTGCTCAGACAGCAACCCCCAGTAAAGGCGTTTCCACAGCTTCCTTCCAAAGAGGGCTCTCTACCTCATTTTCTCTATTTTTAATTCCATGAGTCCATATTTTATTTCCTGAACTATTGGAATCAATTCTTTCTGTCTCTGTGAAATCACATCTAGTAAATATTCTGCGCTCTCAGTCACCATGGAAAATTATTCAAGTCCATAAATCCATTAAATAACAGCAAATGCAACACAGCTTTAAATAGACTGTGTGTTTTCCAGAGAAACCTTAATGAGTTCCATATTTAGTGCAGACTCTTTACAGCCAGGTTTGGTTCTCACCTCAGTCAGGCTGTGACTTTACAGAAGCAGGGAAGTGGCTGCTTATCTGGAGCTGCAGTGAAGAGGCATTTGGCACAAACATGACATCTGCTCATCTGACACCTGCTACAAACTCCTGCCCTGCACAGGTCAGCCACACCGACCGTGCCTGAATCACAGCAACAGCTCTGAATTCTGCCACTCTGACACAGGGTGAGAAGGGTGTTATGTTCTTGGCGCAAACATGTACAAAGTGCCACACACATTATTTTAAACTGAGCTTCAAGTGGAAATCTCAAAGGGGGAGAAGTAGTTAGCAAAACTAGGATGCAAAAAGTCCTCTGTTTTTCAGTCAATTTTCCCTC
>VZTB01003997.1:3097-38097 GCA_013397245.1 Thryothorus ludovicianus | reverse complement strand
AGCACTGATAGATGATTTTCATGTCTTTTTAGCAACCTGGAAAAGAAGAACCAGAGAATCATCAGTATGTAGGCTCACCACTGTATCTCTTACCTTGCACTTACATTTCCATTCTGAGAGGTGTTTAGCTGAAAAGACAGCTCTGTGAGAACATTGCAAAGCACACACACTCAGGTCTCATTACTTTTCACTCAATGTTAGAGGTTACCAGGGTTCAAAGTTCTGCAGTGTTACAAATGGGGGGGACAAGAAATGGGAGGTGTGTACGGATGAAGTAAAGCCCAAGTATGCAGATGAAAGACTTCCCCAATCTGCTGTGACCAGCTCCAAAGTGATCCACACAGGCACTGCCACTGGTGTGGCTGGCAGAGCAAGGAGCTCAGAACATGAGAAATTAGGTCAGTATCAAAGCTGGCTACCTGGCCAGCAGCATCTGAATTTGCCAGCTTGAAGCAAAAATAACTTAAGTGTGGGTGCAACAAATTACAAGACTACTCTGACAAATGCTGGTACAGGAACTAAGAAAGCTTCTGCCCACAACTACTGACTGCTGCTCTGGTACAGATTCCCAGCTCCCCAGCAGAATGGGAAACCCTGGCTCAGAGATGGGCATTGGCCCTCAATGTCACTGACAGCGGTGGGACGAATTTCCTCTGCTCATTTCCCCTCATCCTTTCACCACGCTCTCCAAGAAGAGTTTTGTCTCCACAACTCACAATAAGGTAGCTGAAGATAGCAGGAGGATTTCTACAACCAGTATCAGGACTCTTTATTTAGAGCTAACACAAGGAAATTCCTCCCTACTGACAGGTTTTTGACAAGAAAAATTAATACATTCTCATTAGAAATCATTACTTCTGCTATTATGAAACCAAACTAATGCAGAACAAAACCAAGGAAATACTCAGCTTCTCAGTTCCTGGAAAAAACAAGAAGCAGCATGCATGGTGATCACTGGCACAGTAAACTAACTACTACTTTTTTTATCAAAAACAACCATTTCCTGCTTAGTACCATGAGTCAGTATTGAACTATTTACTTACTAAAGGATCTTCTACAAGTAAAAGGAAAGCTGGGTCATTTATTAGCATTACCCGAAGTTTGGAGAGGAAAGCAACAGAGAGGCAGCAAGGATGAAACACAGCCGTGTCCCAGCACAACTTAGGATGGTGTTTCTAAGAGCTCCTTTTCCCCTTTCTTGACTGAATTTAAAAGGTACTGTCAGTGGGAAGTTGTTTACACAAGAATTAATTTTCAGAATCATGCAGTACTGGCTCTGGAGGAAAAGGGACAGCAAAGGCTTCTCTCATCCATCTCCTAAAATTTAACCTGTCAAATTTGCAAGCCACTTTTCAACCATCTGGATCACAAATGCTGTCTTTAGGTAAGATGACACAGAGCATTTGTGAGGGGAATAATGCAGTGCAGAAATGACAGAGAAACTGCACTACCAATATACTTACTGGGGTTTTTAAAGATAGGTAAAACATACCTATTGTTTGGTACTGCAAAGAACACAAACAACCGTGCCCACTGATACCAGAAAAATTATACAGTGCTTACCTGCGACCACATTCTGAATATTTACCAATATTTTTTAATATTAAGGCAGCTGTTAATCGGATGTGTTTAGTTATTGGTCCCTCTTTTTCATCCTATTAAAGTAAAGACAAAAAAAAAAAGTAAAAACCCTGCAGTTAGGAGAAGGCAACAATTAATATGTAATACTTGATTGAAACAGTACTAACTGTGAAATCTCTGAAGACAAGGTTTCTTGATCCTCTCCTTAGTGCCATGAGGGCAGCACTCGGGTGATTCACAATGGCCTTCTGTGCTCTGGGAGTAGAGGCAGTAGCCCCTGCAGCTGGCTGCCTACATTAGTAAAGAAAGAATTAATAAAAATAAGCTTTGTGCTGCTTTCTAGACATTTAATAACTTGGAAAACTTATTTTACCATTTTTAGCCTATCTGAACAGAGATACAAAGATCCATTAAAACTTGGTGCTGATACATGATTGCTTCCACACAGATAAAAGTAAAGTCATCAGGAGTCATGCATTTTACTTTATGTGAAAAAACACTTCTCTTGAAGAAGTCCTGCTCATCACCCCTAACATTTGTGATGGAAAAGTAATATATTGTACTAATAACACAGCCATTTCCTGAAGTGTACCAATTTAAAGGGATGCTTTATCAGACAGGAACTGTGGTAGCAGCTATGCAAATACCATCTGAGATTTGGCCAGAGAAGGTCCTTAAAGTATAACTACTCAAAACTTGACACAGCTCATTGGGACCATTAGACACTAAGACAATATAAAATATATATTTATATATTAACTGTGATTAGTGAAGAGTAATATAAAATAACCTAAGTTATGCTCTAAGACATAAAACACGTAATTGTTAAATCAGATCAAACATTTGAAAAACCAATTATCTGTTGCTTCAGCTTTCAGACTGAGATTAATAAATTAAGCAGGGTATATCAGACATAGCATAAGCAATTTCTCCATTTTCAGTATTAACACTGAAGTCAAAGCTGTTTTTCATGTAAAAATTTGGAAATAACTCATGCCATCAGAGCTCAGAATGCATAAATATGCACATTCACTTAATAATTTAGACTCATAATGTCATCCTAAAAACAATTTGCAGTATTAGTGGTGAAAACTATCACCACACTTCAATATTTCATAATTATTATGAAGACTTTCAATACCCTAGTAGAATCTGGTTAAGAAGTATAAGTAGTGCTTACTTGTAAAGGTAGCATAAATCAAATGTAAATGTTCTATTTTTTTGAATTAAAGCCTGTTAGAGTTTTATTTAGGTATCTTATACTGAAAGTAAATTTTCTAAGAATAAAACTTGAATTGTCTACTTAGACTTTCTTAGTAATCTGAGATTCTAACAGCAACGAAGCCCAGCTAAAACCTGGGTTACTGTAGTAACAGACCCCTCCCTAAAACCTTAGCTCATAATCAGTCTGTCATCCTCTCCAAACAGAAATACTATATACAATATAAAAATATATAAAATTAAATATATAAGTAATAAACAAAAGTCTTTACAAAGTAAAATGAGAATGGCAGGGGCTGAATTAAGAAACTGGTGGGCAAGGACATGTTTATAGAAGATCGAGTACCACAGTAAAAGAATTATTGTCTTAATTTTTAATTTCTGGAACAGTTTTATTTTCCTCGTATTGAGAAGCACAAGGATTCATCAATGGAGGCTCTTCTCAATGTCTCTCTTCAACAGTTATCATACCATATTTTAGAAAGCTGAGTTACTATTGCATTGATTCTAGAAATATTGAAAAAGGGACAACTAATAAATTAGGAAGATAAAAAGAGAAGATAGTCTTTAGTAAGTTTCAAGAAAAAAGAAACTGATAAAAAGCTATTGAGACATCAAGTTAACTGACTTGTGTCTGTGGGCAAGTATCTCTCTCTCAAAACATCTAGATTTCTTGAATTTCTTTAATAGTATTATCAACTTAACTTCAAACCCTACCATTTATGTTGTGATTTAAAGTAATCTCCTGCCCCACTCCCTCAGAGCATAAAGAATATTCACCTTTGCTTCAGTGGCAACAAGGAAAAAAAAAATTACCAGAAATCCAAAAGGATTCCAATGCATAAAGCTACAGTCAACATACAGTTCAATTGTTAGTGCTACCTGACCTTCCAGAATGTAATATTCAGCTTCCTCTGAAAACCAGAAGAGGAAGAGTTAAAATAACAAAACTTGAAAAGCAAAGACATACAGAATTAAGGTATAAAACCAATTCTGCAATGCAGCTTTATGTTGCCTAACTGGGTCTAGAAAAGCCATTACAGATTTTTCCAAGTGTGTGTGGTGTTATGACAGACAGAAAGGATGATTAGGGAATGGGTCCTTGTCTGTTACATTGTGTTCTGTTTTACTTCCAGCACTGGAAACGTGCAGAATCTGAAGTCTCAGAGGTAGGTGTAATTTTTACTAAATAGTCAGGGATTAGGTGAAGAAAGTTCACCTAATAAATGACTAAAAGTTGATGACTTAAACATGCTTTGCCTCAGTACCAGGTTTTTTTAAGCTGCTTCAAAGCTCCATACAAGAGTTTAATGATATGGACTATCAGTTGTGAGCTGATATATCTGACACACTTCTAGGACTCAGAAAAAACGAAATCAAGCCAAGACCTTGTAAAACAGCTTTCAAACATGAGCCTGTAAGACAGCTGGAGGTGAGCTGCTGGAGTGCACTTATGGCTTCATCTGGCAAGTCATTGATTCTGGAAAGCAAATTATCCAGCCTTGTCTCCCTCACGTAGCTGCCGATGCTCTTTTCAGCTGTGCAAACAGAATTCTGGGGCAGTGCTGTAAGGTAACGTGGGGGACACACTACACCTCACTAAAATCTTCCTGTTTGTTAAGGGAGGAGAGCAAAAGGAACAGAAAGGGAACCTTTACATTTTCACAAGACAGGGAAGTGTTTTAACTGCTGTGAGTGCAATGAGAAAGGTCTCATCTCTTTTTGTTCCAGCCCACCTCCTGTACTGGTGTTCAACTGACAGTAAGGCAAACAGATTCTACTCATGTGGCAAGCTCATTCTTTTGTTCTGTGAGCATTTAAAAAAAAAAAAAACCAAACTGATTTACCATGCAATCTAACAAAAACTATAGCTAGTTCCTCAACATAAACAATGCACAGCCATGAGAAGCAACAAGGGATGTCACAGAGAGTCAAAATAGAATCATAACATCATTTAGGCTGGAAAACACTTCTAGGATCACCAAGTCTAAATATTAACCACTGCCACATCCACTACTAAACATGTCCCTATGCATCACACCTGCACATCTTCTGAAGACATACAACATCCTATTTTGAGCAGAGGAATGTTCTCATTTCAGTTTGTGTTCTGAAATCACATCCTTATCATCTTGTGATACTGCAGTCTCAGTATTTTAGCAAGAACTGGTTATGAGTGTAAATTCCTGCTTTCTGAATCTGACCTAATTAGGGAATTCTGCCTCAGAAGGGGGATGTATGAACCGTTTTTCTCCTATGAGTACCTGTGCCAATTTAAAAGAAGCTTGTGAGGACACAAGCTTCTGGAATGTGTTATCCATAACATAGCTACTGGAATGTGTTATCTGTGTGATGGAACATTATGAAAAGGCAGAGTTAAGAACACATCATGCTAGTAGATGGTGTCAGCCCTACACTCCCACTTACCAAGTATTTAAGACTACATTACCATAATTTTTCTTTTTGTGGTTTTTCAAGGTCTGAGTGTTGCCCAGTTTAATGAAACAAGGCCCCATAAAGCAATTATAAGTCTGTGTTAAGATGGTTTTTCATATTAAAAAAAAAAAGGCTCTCAAAATTCCCAGTTTTCATAACTTGACTTTCTCTGCTGCCTCCAGCAGCTTGGTACAGCAGCAGTTTTACGAAACACAGAACAAAACTACAAAAATCTGGCTGGGACCATATGATTATCTAAAGTGCTTCCAGTCAGTTACTAACAAAGGCCAGGTCTTAACACACTTACAACAAAACATGTAACTGAACCTTGAACAACTTCACTATTAACACAGCCTCCCCCAAAACCTCACACCAATGGGGCTGCACTCTCCAATACTGATTCCAGATGGCTGAAATCATTCTGGGAAAGAGAAGAGCCAAATCTGATTTCAGACAGCAACACACAATCAGAAAGAAGACTCTGAGGAGTCTTTATCATTTATCTCGCTTGCTTGTTTAAAGGAAAATTTATTACAACAGTCCCTGGATGTAATCAGCCCAAATTTAGACCACAAAACTGGAAGGAATACAGCAAGTTACAAGACAATCCATCTCAGCTGTGTGACACATGAACTGTACACAATAAATAACTTTTCATTTGTATTACAAGCACTTCCTTGTTATAAGGAAAGTTACAAAATGCTGTCCCAGTTGGGCAAAAAAATAGGTGAACATGTTGAGAACAGTGTTCATCATAGAGTTTTGATCCATATACTTTAAACAATTACCTGAGTTTTCTTAAGATAACTGCAACTACATCAGAATCTATTCCCCTTTTTTTCTTACTGGAATGGACTTCAAATTTGATTACAAATTCTTACACATGCAGAGCTTCAGCTGATAAGCCAAGTTTAAAAAAAATTCTTTCAATAATTTCTAATTCTCTTATTTTCTCTATTGTTATTGAGGCTCAAGTCTCTTACTTATTGGAAGGCTTCTGATTTCCTGCTTGTCCATGTTCATCTTGCTTTAATCCTGCAAGCAAAGCATCTCTGGAACAGTGCTTATCCTGTTTGAGGAAAAGAGAAAGACAGTAAGAATGACGTGTGGAAATTTACCATGAAATTCCGACTGTTTTTTGAAGTAATATGTGAAAAAAAATCTGCACCTGTAAGTGGGTAATGAAGGAAAACCTCTGTCGCTGGAAAGGTTCACATCCCTCCCATAAGCACTGCCCTGGGTAGACATCTTTTCCTCCATGTTCGGTTGCTGCATGATAGAAAACCTGTGATGGTGTCTGAAACCACCTACAAAAAGAGGGGAGGGAATTTAATTTTTTTTCCCCAGTTAATGGTGATGTACAAATATAACAAACATCAACTCATAGCAGTTAACCATTTTTTTTTTCCTGAATTGAGACATGCATTGAGAAATGGAAAGCTGCAAAATTTTGAAGGGAAAACCAGGTATACATATTATCAGTGAGTTACCAAAAAACGTCAATATGATTTTTCCAAATCTCCCTTTCTATGCTGTGAGTGCCCATGGCTGGGCCATGACCAGCCTCTTCTCCAGCAGCACCCCCTGAGTCCTTCTCAGCAGGGCTGCTCTGATCCCATCCCCAGCCTGTGCTGGTGCCAGGGTTTGTCCCCATCCAGGTGCAGCACCTTGCACTTGGCCTTGTCAAACCTCATGAGATTCCCACGGGCCCACTGCTCAAGCCTGTCCAGGTCCCTCTGGATGGCATCCTGTGCTCCAGGTGTGCCAACTGCACCACTCAGCTCAGTGTCACCTGCAAACTCACTGAGGGTGCCCTTGATCCCTTCATCCCTGTCATTAATGAAGGTATTAAATAACACTGGTCCCAGTGCAGACCCGTGAGGGACAGCACTTGTCACTGATGTCCATCAAGACTCTCAGCCATTGATCACTCCCCTCTGGACTGTGATTGTCCAACCAATTCCTAATCCATCCAACAATCTAACAGTCCACTTATCAAATCCATCTCCCTCCCATTTAGAAAAAAGGACGTTGTGGGGGATCACGTAATTTTTTAGTCTATATATACAACTTATGTATCTCAGATGTTACAAATAAGGCCCTGTATCCCAACAGAGAAAAAATGGCTGAAAGATTTAGCTGCTCAAAATTCACTTCAATACAACTAACCCAGCTCATCAACACCCACATAAAGCTTGGACCAAAGAGGTCTAGAAACCTAGCTGCTGCCCTTTGAGAAGTTATTGCCAGCAGCTGCCCTCACACACTCTCAGCTAATGAACAGCAGATTAATGAGTGCTTTGATCCAGCCACCTCCTTCCACATCCCATCACTCATTTCAGTAGTGTCCATTATGTAAACATACTTGCAACTGATGCCTAGGCCTAAGTGTACAGATACTGATACATGAACACTACAAAGGCATCAAAGAGCTAATTTCACCCACAGACAAGTCTTAGTTATAAACTGAATGATACTGAAGTAACCACCTGTAATACAGGAGTCACCTTCTGCACTGGCAATAAATGCTACTCTCTTTAAAATCATTCATCTTTTACATGCCAGTTACCTCTTACTGAAGGGAAGCTGAAAGGAGAAATACCTGCCTCTTGCTGTTGGTCCAGATAACCCACAGTAGGAAATGAAAATAAAATGTTTTACATCTACACTGGCTCAACAGCAGGTGTTTCAGAGTACAGAAAGATGTCTTTCCACAATAAAGGAGAATCAACTTAAGCCTGGTACTAACCATTTTATGAACAATTTCTGGCATAGATGAAACAAATTTCATGGGCCTAAGTGAAATCCAAAAACAGTGCAAAACATTTCATTCAAAATGGCAAAGCTTCAGAAAAATAAAACTATTTCAGCTACATTGGCTCGTTCACTGTTTAATATATTCAGTGTTATACACTTCAATCACTGATCTAAAAAGATTCAGACTTATTACCATTTTCCAGAGAAAAACTATTCTTCCTTAAAGGAACACCTAACTAGAGTAATTAAAAAAAAAAAAGCTTAGATACTAACAATATGGTCAGTTCAGTCTAGACTCTTGTTTCCACACTTAGTTCACCCACGGTTCTGTTCAACTGAACAGAACATTAACAGCTGACTTGACAGGCATTGGAGATTCAACGGCATTTTCAATTCACTTTTTAAATACAAAAAATACAAAGCAATTCAAGAGCAGACATCTGCCTACCTGTGAAACAAAACAGCAGCTTTTAAATTAAGCTGCATACAATTAGCAGTACTTGCAGACAGCTGAAGTTCAAAGGAAAACACCTATTCTCTGTTACATCATTAATGCAAAATAATGTGCTGACACCTTTTAGAATTTTACTTAACCAATCTGAATACATCTGCCAGAGGCCAATCATTTTAACTACTTCCATTATTCAGCCTCATCTTGTTGTAGTCTTTAGACACTACTAAATCTGTGGCATTTCAGATCTTGGTCTAATGTTTCTAATTCAGTTCAAAAAAAACCCAAACCAAACCAAAACACCAACCCACACCACTGGAATGTTGCTGACTGGAGCAGCCAAATTAGTCACTAGGAAAAGAACATACTATTTTATTTATTCATATTTATCCTGCTTTGCAATGAAGTATTTAAGGCCTTCACTGACTTCTGCACTGCATCTTTGAAGGAAAACATAATGCTAATATTTTTTGAGAAATAAACCAAAGAACATGCAGAGAGAAATAGGAGAAAATTACTTTTTCAAAAGTTCCTCCTGCCATATCTTTCCAGTTAGCTACAAATATCACAGAAAAACCCCCAGTATTCTATCATTTTACTGTGATGAAACCATCTACTTAATCCTAGGAAAAAAAAATTTCTAAGCAATCGAGACTTAAACCAAGAAGTGAATGTGAAGTTCACACAGACTAATGAACCATTCAAAAGAATATTCTTGTTTCACACTTAAACTACTCAATAAAAATGGCTAAGACTGAGAACTATAAATAAAAAAAAGAAGAGGTGGCAAATTCCAGATTTTTCTTTGTCTGAAAGAACCAGGAAGCCTATAGGAGATTTGATACACCTGTTTTTAATCAAGCTGTTCAAAGAATATGAATAAACAACATATATTTGAGGAAAATGCTAACTTAACATTTTGATTCTCTCTTCACCACAGAGAACGTTGAGTGTAATGTTTATCTAAGCTGGTTTTAGGCTGGGACTGAAAGAAATATTTTTAAGGTGACAGCATAAAAACAAGAGCTGTGTGTCACGTGAACTAAATCTATTAACGCAAAAATCTCTGGAAGCTTTTGAAAAGAATGAAATTTAATCATGAACAAAAAGCAGTCCAGAAAGTAAGAGCCAGACTAAAGCAACAGAAATAATACACTGTATTAGTGAAATATAGTTCAGCCTCAGGTAAACCTTCTGGAGCAGGATTTGAAGACAGACTACAAAAAGACTGACATGAGGTCATTTAATAGTACTGCTCCTCCTCCTGCCCCAACACAGCTCATCCTATGTAACCTCAGACATGGAATGAAGTTGGTGACTTATACTTTAAAACTATAGTTCAGCAAACTCTTCAACATGCTGTAAGCTGGCAAGGCTTCTGCAGTGACACTGCCCCACTTTCATTTTAACCTCAATGCAACCCACCCATACCTAGGCACGAGTTTCTGCACCTACTGTGCAGCCAGCAGCCACGCTTCTGTTTATCAGGAGTGAGGGAGGAAACTACAGAGTAAGTAAAGCCTTACAAGTATTTCTTACATAGAGAAGTGTCACCTACCAAAGAAAGAAAATCACTTTTAAAGTGAAAATAGTGCAATGAGGTAAAAAGTGTCAGGTCTTTGTCTTGCATTGACTGAATGATCTTAGAATTATGTTTGTAAAGAATGAAAGAAACAGAAATTAAACCTTCAAGAGTTTCATACTGTCATTCAGTAATCCTGTAATTCTGTTCAAATACATTATTTTCACTATCAGTTCCAAATAGTTAAAGTTCTCTCTATTTTCATCACAATTTTTTGAATTTCCTGCCAGCTTTCTATCAAATCAGCTTTATGCTCCCTTTGTCATCCTACAGCCATGAGGCCTCTCACTCTTTTTCATACCATCCTATACATTGTGCAATCTTTTCCAACATGGCTATTTGACAACTACCTTTTTTTCCACTAATCTCTATACTTACCTTACGCAGAAAATAAGCATATTCACAAACCTAAATTATTTGAAAAATCAGTGTCAAGATACACATTTTAGTAAGAGTTGTATCAAGTTTTTATAAGCCTACATCTAAAGATCTGCCAGTTGACTCCTCTCTAAGAACAACAGCAGCAAAATTAAAAAAAAATTTCAATCATGGCTGTCTAGACTTAAGGTCCAGTTTCTTTTTACTTCCTTTCATGACTATGGGCATCCTCTGGCACACAAATAGTTTAATTACCAAAATTGGTCATAAGCTAAATAGGACTGTGACCAGAACACTGAAGTGCAACACCCTGCTCTTACAAAACTGGAAACACAAGAAAATGTCAAGACATGATTTGTAACTGCAGTACAGGAACTACTTTTGTATTTTCAGCACAGAGAACAAGCTTCAGAGCTTGGAATTCTTTTAAACTTAACTACACAACTATTTTTTGTTACTGAAGAATCAATATACTAAAAGAAAGCCACGTAACACTCATTTTATGCTCTGAAGTATAACTGAGAGAAGTTAAGTGTCTTTCCTTCCCCCATTTCATTCAATTTCCTCAACACTTTTCACTTTTTCTTTTCCCCACTGACAAAGTGTAAGGTACCTTAAAGGAAACAGAATCACCTTCTATATACAAGCATCTGTTACATATCAATAAAAGGAAAATAAAGAAGCCATTTACTTTTTACAAGACTGCCACAGACACATGAAGTTCTGTCCAGGTTTTTTCATTTGCTCTGCGTGTTGACTTGCTGCAATGTATGAAGGTGGCTGCAAATTCATCTGCTGGCCCTGTACTTGAACTGTTGGTATCGATGTTGCAGGTGTGCTCTGTAGAAAAAGTTAAAACAATTTTAAACAGGGCTTATTTCTAGACTTGACAATACAGTTTACTGCTTGTTGAAAGACTTTGTTTACAACTTAATCCACCACAGGTGTTCAATTTTTAATACTCTGAACTCTGAATAAGCATTAGTAAGTCACAGTAACATGAGGGACATATAACTTTTACACTGCAGTACTTATGCAGAACTTCCCAATATCCAAATAACAAACTTCATGCTCAAATTAAAATACAGAATTGTGGCTGCAAAGACATCTCCCAAGAGCTCTAGAGGAGCAAAGGTTAGCATTATTTTTCAAATGCTTTGTTGTTATTGAAGAAAAGAAAAAAACTCATGCACACACAAGGCATTGCAGTATGACCAGCATAGGGAATAGCACCACATGCTCAGAATGCCTGACAATGCTGTACAACTTGTATACAATGGAAAGAGAAAGATTTCAGAAAGGAAAATGATGTTCCCCTTGCTCCCTGCAATATAACAAGACACTTAACACTCAACTAAAATTATCTTTGAAATTACCTAAAAATATATAAACCCAAATCAATTTTATTTCTTTTTCTGAATAATGGACACTAAATGCTGAACTTTCCATTTCAAAACAGTGTCTGTATCATAACATTGTTTCTCTTCTTTTTTTTTTCCTGGAAGGCTCTGGTCAGCAAGACATTTGTAAGCATGATGACAGTAGAAAAATTAAGCTTTTGAATATTATTTAGAGATGAAGACTTAAAATTTTTTTCTTCCTCACTGTTTGAAAACAAATTCACACTCTAAAGAGATCAAACAAAATTACTTCCAAGTCTGTGAAATAATATTGCAAGCAAACACGAATGGTAAAAACCTTCAGATCTTTATAGCTCTGTTACTGAGTAATTTCAGATTTTCACTACTAAGAAACAAATAGCTAACTTCAATTTCTAACATTTCATTTGCATTTTGATTTACATTTTCTTTCTGCTGCTTTCTGTCAGCATTGTGGACAGCAGTCACACAAGGTAGTGAGTTAGTAACTATCACAGATTATACTACCAATAACACGAGGCAAAGGACAGCAAAAAAGCCTGATCAAAAGCAAAACACAACCCATACCCAAACAATTATACACGATAAAAATAAGGAAAAGCTCTGCAAAACTCCTGAATACAGCACAACTACTTATGATGCCTATGATCCACCCATATATACAAAAAGTTGTAAGAAATTACTTGAGCCCATTAGTCATAACTACAAACTATTCTGAACTCAGCAATGATTTTCACCTCAAGACCTTTAAGCTATTTCACAGAATGGGTCATGAATCCTTCACAAGCTATCTTCTAACAAAAGGTAAACACAAGTGGAGCCTTTTAATATCAACACCCCTTAAAAAGGCATTTTTAAAATGAAGCTGCAAGTAAAATAATGGAGTCTCAGCAGTACAGCATGTTTTGTGACCTTCACTTGGCATCCCAGTATCAACACATTTTGATGGTCTTTTATGTGACTTTTTATCCCTGTAGAACTTCTGTCTCATTTAATGTGGAAAATGAGCTTACTGAATGAATTCAGTATTTTGTTTAATTCTCATCATCCAATGTGTGGTTCATGTATTATTTACTCCATTCAGAGCAAACCCTGCAATTAATCTAGAATTATGAATTTTCTCAAGGGTTTCTCTGGCAAGCTCTCCTAGTGGTATTCAAAGGTTTTAATACCATCTCATTGAAAAATTGTTTATTTTAAATAAGTTGATCTGAGATATACAACACAAAATGTTGCATGTGAAAAATGAAAGAACTCAGAAAGAGAAACAAATTTTCAGGAGAAAAAGTTATTCAGTTTCCCCTCCCTTTTTTTTCCACTTCTTTTTTTTTCTTCTGAGAAAAAAGCTGATAAATTGAAAAGAAACATGTAAAATAGCTGCTGTTGTTTAAAATTCTCTTCTTACTTCTCTACGGGGGAGTAGTTTCACTCAAACTTTGTGGACCTAGCTTCCGTGTATTTTTTAAGACAAATCCATTGCTTGCCTATCAGCTTTGTTGATTATACTTTTAAACAAACACATAAAGCAAAGCTACATTTGCCTGTAGAATTTTTTAAATTTATTTTAGAAATCAAAACTTTCTTCATTCAAGAGATCAGAAAGATTCAGAAAGATCAATGCTAATTTTTAGTTTCCTTTTCCCTCTATTGTCATGTATCAGTTTAGTACTACATGACACATGGGTACCACTAAAATTAAGTATAGCCTTTTGTTTTTCAGAAATGAAACTCTCATTTCTCCAGAAACATACTTAGAAATACTTGCTATGTGCTACCTACTTTACAAGGCTCATATACAACGATTATGTAAATTAACTTATTTCTTCAAATGATGACAGACATTAACTTTTCCCTAATGAAGTCTTTCTGAGGGAAGTAACATTGTAAAGTCTTTCCCTGAATAAAGATTCCAGAAAATTTCCTCCTCTAGTAAAAACATTTAATAAACCCATGTTTTCCAAGAAAACAAATGCCCAGTACTCTGCTACACCTGAGAGCGCTTCACAACACCCTTTTATAATCAAATTAGACCTCTCCATGATACAATTATCAAGTGCCACCACTTAGGCCTTTTCTCACAGGGTACCTCTAGAGCAGCACCATCTATCTCAGCAGGGCTTACACTCAACCCTAGAGTACACAAATACAAACCCTTAATGCCTGTACAGTCTACTTACAGAGCAGATACTAGAGCCTACTTTTAATAAGCAGGGTTGAGATTTTATATCTAGACTGAAGTATTGGAGAGGGGGAGGAAATTCAGCCTGGTCATGAAAACCAAGAGGACAACTAAGAGCTTTCTGGTAACTAGAATGGACTGTTTACAAAGACATTAATTTAATTTTATGCACAAGAACTCCTGTATTTGGGCACACAAGCTCCCTGTGTGGCAGGAATAGCAAACCCTAAGAGTTTAGGCCAGATGTGGCCTCCACCTACATTTCACAGAACCAATGATGCTGTTCCCTTTATGCATGAGCAGGTAACCATTTTATCATGATATCTGCATATTCTATTTAAAAGGCCTACTGTGACCCCAGCAAGAGAACGCTGTGCATCCCAGTGTGTTGAGGATTCTCTTGACATGTAGAGCCATATGCAGTTTAAAAGCATTAAGCTGCATTTTTTCCCCACCACTAATACATGCACAGCCACTGTAAATAAATGTAATTCAAAAAGACACAGTTGATTATTAGTAAAAATATTTTTAAAGTATAATAGGATTTACAGCTTGGTACTACAAAATTTTGTTTAGCTTATTCATGATAATGAACATATCTATAAAAACACATAAGCTGAAAACAAATAGAGCAGAATTTGAGCGTGAGAAAGGGATCAAGTGGATAAGTAGGCACCAAAATAAATGTTCTTTTCTTGTTAGATTACTGAAGTTTATGTTTTCCTGCAACAGTGTGCTTCATAAGTGAAGGGCAATAAAAGCACAGAGATTCTGTATTTCACTACTTCCAGCTGAGAAACTCATTTGCTTTGTGGCTAGGAATGAATTACAGCTCCTGCAGCTACACACCTGCTTTCTGGTGCATGGTAATTCTGTTTTCCAGTCAAGAGAGAGCAGGAGCAAACAGCCAAGGCCACACAGATTTTGCCACCTAAATTTTAACACGAGCATGTTTCAAGTGGGCAGCCTTAAGAGAAATGGGCATGCATTGTTTCTGAGGGAATGACAGCGATGAGCAGGAAAGTCATTACTTTAAGAGTCAGATGAGGCAATTTAAATCAGATATGCTCAATTCTAAGAACTTGGCGTGATATCAGAGCATTCCTTTAAAACACACACCAATTGGGACAAACCAACATGGTTATGTTCAACAGATGTTTTGGAGGCGTTCGAAGAGGAATAAGAAAATGTGGCAAAGAAAAGCATACAGATAGGTAATTGCTCATTTCTTTTTCAACCACTAGTCTAGCACAATGCCTCAGGAAAGCAATAAACCATGAACAGAGAACACCAAAATAAAAGGAAGTCAAAAAAGTACAGTACCACTTCTGTCTCCTCTCAAGAGTACATTTAATGAACTTAAAAAATATAGATGGAGATAAAAGAACAAAATTGCAACACCCTGTGTATCAGGCATACATACCTATTCTGACATAACTAACAGATCCCCCTTTTTTATCATAATGCAAAACATGAAACGAAATTTTAAAATATTCAGTACACATACAGTTATTTATCAACAAGCTTTGCTGAGATACACCAATTAATAGGGAATAATCTCAGATTATACACACAAGAAACCTAACTGGATTTTAATGCCACTTATATGGGCTGTCCCACAAACAAGCAGTATACAATTCTCATTTTAACAGGCCATTTAAATTAACTTTTTTTCCCAAGCAGGCTGTATCATCCTATCTCATACTACTGTTCATATAAGGAAACAAATTTTTCTTAACTTCTACATTCCCTTAAGGATTATTTTTCTTGCTTTCCTTAGGTTTCAGATTGTTGTTCCACTCCTGTCCTATTTGGTTATCCTTCATTATTTTCAAGCATCTTCCCTTTCTCCTCTCTGTAATTCCTGTCAGCTAATCCTGCTGTAGTTGCATAATCAATACTCTCCTTCCTTTTCTGTCCTATGAACCTCTTTTTCAGTCTTCCTGTTTGGTTTTACTTTTATTACAATTTTTTTTTCTTCTCTCCCTTTCACACTTCTCTGAAATACAAACTGTAGCTTAAAATAGAATTTCAAGCTAACAAGCAAAGAGGAAATCACACACTAAAAACTTCAGCAGCTATGTAATTCTGCCATAGCTAATACCCCTTTCTTCTCAGTCTCTCACCATTTTTCTCCACTGGATTGTATTTTCAATATATTTCATAATGTTTGCAGTAAAAACTATGCTCTTCTTTTTCTTCTGCAAGACAGCCAATACATACTTAGGTACTTCAGAGAGGATAGAACAGTGCAAATGCTCAAGTGAAAAAAAGTGTTCCTTAGTTGCTGCCTTTCAAAAAAATCAGACACAAGGAAGCTGCTTATCAGATGAGGAAGACTCAAAATGTGAGGGAGAAAATAGATAACACAAGGCCTAATCTTAAATGAAGTCATCACTAAAATTCATACCAAGTTCATGAGACTTCAGCTACATTTCTGGATATTTAAAACTACTCCTACCTAAAAGCAGATTTAATACTTTTAACACAGATTTAATACTTTATTTTGAAATACTTAGCATCTCCTTTTCCAGAAAAGCAATGGCTATTACAGTTACTCAGCAGCTTTAGAGAAAGAAAAAGAGCTGCCCAGGGTAATTTTGGTAGTGTTTATAATCTAGCATGTTAATTTTAGAGAAGTGGTAAAGATCTCTGCAAATCCTAAGCCTAACTATGATGATCACTGTATCTGAACAGAGTACTCTAAAATGGGTTCAACTGTAAGTCTTGCAACAGGTCTGTACTTGCAATATTATGATAGCTATGATTTGTACACATATAGACATATGGCTAAGGCAAATAGTTAATGAATAAATTTCTCACCAAGATCAAAACTAATTAACTTATTTCTCCCACACTTCTGTAATTTTGAAGAAGGAAGGGCATCTTACAGACAGCAGAAGGAGCAAACTTTTGGTAAGGAGTTTGAAATTAAACCAAGCTCTTCAGATCTGCAAATTTCTAACAAGTAGAAAAGCCAATGGGCAGCATTTCTGTTTGTACAGGTAATGAAAAATGTAGTAATACTATAGATAGCGTAAAAAATAAACTATCAGCACAGAAAATATTTTTCTATCCTCCCCTCTAGTATCATGATATACATTATCAAAATCAAATTATATGGTTATATGTATTATTCCCTTCTCAAAATTATTAAAATCTAATCACTTAGTAGCTACTTGAGATACAACTGCAAATTATTTTCAGGTACATATAAATAAACGTACTCCATTCAAGAGACAGCCACACCATTTTGTACTTTACCCAAATCCTTAGCAAAGCTAAGTAACAGAAACTCAAACTGTAACAGCTAAAGACACTCAGTGCAAAAAGCAAGGCATAGCTAATATATCTGCACTAGAGAAAATCTAGCATGTTGTCCCTACGCTGGTAACAGAAGCTATTAATTTTGGTCAAATCATTTCTATTAAGAACAAAGATAAATAACATATCAAAAAAATACAGATCTCTCCCCAACAAAACCTAACTGAAGATCCACAAGTGTGTTCAAAGACATTTTAAGAATTAACTCTGTGCACTGTTGCAGTTAGAAGCAAGAAGTCAAGAAAATAAAAAAAGGAAGGAACTTGTTAACTGTTAACCCTGAGTTTTCAAGAGCAACCTAACCTGTCACAGAAAATGAAGTAGCACTAGCCAGCATCTGTTACATTTTGAGTTCTAGGTCTGTATAAGCCCATCAGGTCTATGCCTTCTACTTTGTCAAAGGCAAACTAATTCCCAACCCCAACCAAAAAGAAGAAAGAAAGAAAAAAAAAAAAAAGGTAAGAAATAACAGACCTGTTACTTCAAGGTCAAAATGTACTAATGTACACTCAGGACTTCATCTCCTCTCTCTGCTCTGTCAGAACTCTTAACTGCCAGACCTACCATTCTATTCCTTTTGCTGCTATTCAGGTTAGGAATGGGTTTTTGAGAGAGCAATTTTCTGTCTATGTACAAAACTAAAATAAATTCCAGGGAACGGAATAATCTCTAACATGATTATTTTACTTATTAATACTCCTGATGTCCATACCTCGTATCTAGTAAAGTATTAGGCAGTAACCACTTCCAAAAGGTTCAGCAAATTCAATCACAGGACAAAAAAGCCCAACAAACCCTTACCAAAGCTTGGCAAACAGAGAATCAACACCCCCAAAACAATGCTTGTTTTATTGATCAACATTGTAAATATTTTGTAATGAAGAAATGTAAATATTTCAATAATTTTACAAAGCAATACTTTCTCCTAACTGTAGTGAACCACAATGCAAGACCAACTTTAAATGCAAGAACTCCAACTCATTTCAGTCATCCAGATGCAGGTGTGTTTTTTTCTGAAAAAACATGTTCACCCCTCCACAGTGACAGAGAATAAAATGCAGAACACTGATATTTCTACAAGATCATGCAGCAAATCATTGTTTTCAGAACAGCTAATCCTTAAAGGAAGAAAATAGTGAGAAGTTCTTTCCTCACTGCGTATTATCAAGCTACAAATTTTGAATTCCACTATTGTCACTGACATTGAAGAAGTATGTAAACTGTTAAAACTTTAGTCTGTGGAAGAACAGAAAGTATCATTTTCTGAGTATCTGAAACACTATGCAAGAGATTATTGACTGAGCTCACATTTTCAGCCATGTTATTTCACAGTATTAGTCAGAATCACAGTCAGAATAAACATAAAAAGAACACTGCAACATACCTGTGTGACCATGCTTTGTATATACGTGGTTGGATGCTGCTGCTTTTGTTGAACAGCACTTTCTATTGCTACTTTCGCTACAGTGCTTGGATCCGCTCCAGCTGGCACAGCAACCATAGTTGCACTGCAACCAGCATTGTTGGGGTCACTGATTGTAACAATTCTAACTCCTACTTTATTTGGAATTCCTGGAACAGTTTCCCTGTCATTATCCTCTGCTGGCCTCTTTGCAGTTTTGCATTCTGCTGTGCCATTAGTAGACCGAACTTCGGAGGACAGGGTAGACTGGGACACTCTAGGTCCTGAGTGTGGAACTGCTATGATTTGATGCCCCTGTATAACAGAGGCTGTAGATTGTGGTGAGACAACTACACTTGGGCGTTGCTGAGGCACATCTGAATTCAAACTTGAAGCTAGAGGTCCATTAGGTAAATCAGTGTTGGTACCACTAAGTTGCTGGGTTAACAGTTTTGCAGCCTCCTGTGTACCGCTTACAACAGGTGAACTACTCAAAGTTAATACAGGCCCATTAGAAATTCTTTCCCCTTGATCACCTTTGGCAGTATCTTGCTGCGTGGCATCCAAATTCCCTTGTTGTTCCACTGAAGATATCTCACCATTTCCTACATGATTGGAAGTTTTGTGATTTGGAATGTTTTTGCTCAAATGAGAACAATCTCCTTTATCAAAATCACAGATTCCATTAACTAGGGGCTTCTTCAAATCACTTTTAATTTCCTGTGTGTCCATTGGTTCAAAGTTCTGCTTTCCAGGAGCTCCGTTCTCACCCATTTCTAATGATGGCCCATTACTGACTTGTGAGCACTGATTGGCCTCATTCTGTGTTTTCCCTGAGTTAGAAGGAGGTAGACTGGAGTCACTATACTTTCTCCCATTTAAAAGACTTCCCACCTGCATTTCATTTTCTTTTGCATCCCCATTGCTGGTGTTTGCAGCTCCTCTTCGGCAGGAAGGATTCTCCATAACTTCAATTTTACGTTCATGAATGTGTAAACCTGTTGCTTCCTTTGCTTCTTCCTCCTTTTGGCAAATTATTTTATCACCTTTGAATGGGGGAGCAGCAGTACACGGTGATTGTCCAGCTGAAGGTGCTTGAGTAGCTGGAAGGGTTTGCACCTGTAGCCCAACTCCTGTCTGTGCTCCACTCACTGAAATTCCTGCTGGAGCAATGATCTGAGTTGCATTTCCCTGACTCACAGTTGCAGTAGCAAAACTTGTATTTGGCACAACTGTTATCGTAACCTGGTTGCCAGTAGTCCCTTGGAAAATAGTTGCTGGGCTGTTTGAGATCAACTGGCCTGGCAAAATCTGTAAATTAGAAATGGGTACTGTTTGCACTGCCCCTTGGGGTGGGATTGCACCCGGGACCAGCTGAACATTTTGCTGTCCAACTAGCAGCTGCTGAGCTGGAGACTGTCCTTGAACTCCAAAACCTGGCGTCTGGTTATTGGCCATCTGATAAACCACCTGAGGGCTAGGAGCTCTTGCATTGTTTGGTGGAGGAATCTGTGGAGCTGGGAGTATAAGCTTCCCCCCTGGAGTTGAGGGGCCTCTTTTTGGAAGAAGCAGTTGTTTTATCAGGCTAGACTCACCAGAGTTGGTCTGGCCAACTCCTGCATTAGCTTGCTGTGACTGAACTTGCATTTGCATCGGTTGTTGTACCTGTACCTGCTGCTGCGATGATGCTGGTGAATGTTGCTGCTGCTGCTGCCTCTTTACAGAAAGCATCTGGCTAACAGTAGGAGGGGGTCCTTGTGACTGAGGAGTGGTAGATGAAGATGACATAACTGTAGGGACTTGATTATTTGTAACTGGACCTGGGGACGGTGAAGATGATGGAGTAATGCTCGGCTGTCCAGCCAACTGGACAGTTTGGCCAGCAGGAATAGAAGGGTTAGCAAGCACAATTTGATGAATGGCTGGTGCATACGTCTGACCTTGCTGAGCTGGCTGGCTTACTATCACTACACTTTGCTGGGATGGTGGTGGAGGCTGCTGCTGTGGCTGCTGCCCCACAGCAGCTGGACCTTGCTGAGATGGCAGAGGCTTTGGTGCAATATTCTGAAACCCTACTCTAGATGTTGGTGGGTTCTGAACACCTGCAATTGTAACCACCTGCCCAGCTGCTACTTGGAAATTTTGAACTGTGGTGGCAGAAACAATGTTAGATGCAGAGGTTGTGACATACTGCTGTGGTGCTATGATGACTGTATCTTGTTGCTGGTTACCCGCAGAGGACTGCTGAGATGATGTCTGCCCAGGTTGTGATGATGTGCTGATTAGCTGTTGACCCTGTGAAACTGCTGAACTGCATGCTGGTAGGTTTTGTACTCTGCCAAATATATGACCCTGAGGTACAGCTTGCTGAATTACCGTAACAGGAGTGCCTGAAGGTATCTGTCCTGGTACCACTGCGTGCAGTGGGGACTGTTGTTGAATTACAGGTTGGTGGTGAAGCATCTGAGAACTCACAACTGTAACAGACGGCTGCTGGCCTGTGGCGCTGTGATTTTGATTAGAAGCTCCTCCTACTGCAATAGGAACAGGAACTGCAGACTGAGGAACAGAGCTCTGTATTACTGCAGCCTTCACTACTTCACAGGATATTGGACCTTTATTCTGTATAACAGTCATTGGAGCATTTTGTTGTGTGTGAATAGAAGGATTTTGTGGAATTCTAGAAACAGTCTGTGCCACAGTGTGAACACCTTGAATTGGAAAAGACATCTGTGTTGCTGTCAAAGTTGAAGACTGGTTAATAGCGGTCCTCTGATAGTGATTTCCTACACCTGGTAGCCCATGTGGGATTCCTGTTGAAATAAAAACAGTAAAAGTTTGGAAGCAGAGATTATTTCAAACACCTTAACTGACAAATTTTTAAAAATCTAAGATTTGAAACCGCAATTCTACATGAAGCAGTTTCTATTCTCAGCTCTACAGAGTCTGAATTAATGATGCAGCAACAATGGCTTGTTTGCTGACTGGAAAGCTTATGGGTTACATGTCAAAGACTAGAATGGCATGCAAAGAAATACTGCAATACTATTCCCAACATTACTGAATAAACTCAAAACATGTGGCCTCAACTTCTAACACTTTCAAGCTATGTTCAAAAACTTCTGGTTTGATTTTAGTTATTTTACTATGGTTTCAGGATCATTGCAAAACACTTTATACATAATTAATTTAAAAACCTGCTGGCAAAGGAGACGAAGACACATCAGGAATTGAATCAACCCGGACAACTGGGGTAGACGAAGTTGGTGGCTGCTGATAGTACATCTGGATGGGAAGTGGTATAGCTCTCCTTTTCACTCCTACCACATGAATATGTGCTTGACCATTGTTACTTGGATCTTCTACTCTCTTCACTGTATGATTTGGAAAGACAGTTCTGCCAAACACAACATAAATCCATGTTAATAAACACAATAACTCAACTCTCTTACAGTGTTGTTTCACCTAACTGCTCTTGTGTGCAGAGTAATAGAAGGAATGCCCGCAGCTTTACAACACAGCAGGATTTTCCAATGCCATGTGAATGTTCATCATTGAGGACTAGCAGGTCCCCCAGATGGCCAAGATGTCATAGAATCTAAGTGAAAATTACAAAATGTCAAAAAACTACTTCAGAAAAAATTAGAAGGACTAGAGGTAGAGAAGGAACCCATTTGAAGATCTTGAAAGAGAAGGAAATAAAATTAAACAAACTCTAAACATTTGCTTCAAGTAAAATTCCAAAATTGTATGTCCTTCAACTCAGTAGATCTTTTCTGGAAGAAATCTAAGGCTACTGATTAGTTTTGAGAACATACAGTTGCTTCTTTATTGCTGCATAAGTTCTTGTCTTACCGCAGGCATTTATAAAATCCAGTTGATGTTAGGATTCCACCTCGAGCTAATTTACTACAAGTAGAGAGGTATTCAGAGTACATTTCTGCTCGAGAGACTGAGCAATCAAGGTTCACTTCAAAATGGGCATTCAACCTGAGGATGAAAAAACAAACTATGAAGCAAAATACTGAGAGTACTTTTAAAGGGGTTGTTAAAATGCTTCAGTCTATATCAGAGAGACTTTTGAGATCTGCCAACAACATGGAAAATAGCATTTTAGCATATTGTTTTGTCAGATGTTTGTTCCACACTTTCTCCTTCTCACTGCTTATGAATCAACACACAGGACACCTAACACAGTCAGTAGTACACGCAATATCTTATTTATATACTTACATACATATTATTTATTATTTATGCAAAATTATCTCTACCTATGCCTTTTTTATTGTATATTCTGCAAAAACAAATGAGAATGCATGGTTTGTTGGCATCTCTTCCCCACAGCTCTGTTCTTATTCCTTAATGATTTTACTTTGGCAAAACATGGGCTGAAAGCTAACTAATTCTTCATCAAATTTTTATCATAAGTCAGTATTTGTACGTCTAATATTCACCCAGCAGTGAAAAGTATTTGTATGTCCTATAGACTCTCCACAAGTCCACAGACCATCTAACCTCCAATCTCACAGGAAGCTGTGAGAAAAGGAAATCTTCTATCTGTTTAATTTTATTTCTCTTACATCCACTATTCCAACCCAGAGACAAAGGAATTGTTCATCTCCAGCAGCAAACAGAGGTAACTAACTCTCTCTCAGTGCTCAAATACTGCCATGAGAATAGAAGAAATATTTTAGTTTTCAGCATTTATTATATGGTCCTAACACTCTGTAACAGTACACTGCATTCTCTCCTTTGGAGAGCCCTACACTCCAAATGTAATCAGATGAAAAGTTTATGATGACTACATTCTCTAAATTGTGTTCTCTCATAAAGAGTAAACACCACTTCTCCCGCAATTGTTAGAATTTTATTATTACAAAAACTGAGATTACATTAACAGAAAGTATAGGTATTAAATAAATTTGGCATATTGGAAAAGTGACTGTCCAGGTGGATATATCATATTAGGCTGACACTACTGGTACCAGCAAACTGGAGATGTTCAGGACTTAAAATTGTGTAATAGGATCTGTGATCAGTACTTTACTGTCACTGCACCTCTACCTCCTAATGAGTCTAAGCTGACTAGTAATACATCCAGGCAGGTCAGCTTAAATACCATGTCTTTTTGCTGCTTTCGAGAGATAGTAACTAAATTCTACTGCTATGATTTACTAATTTTCCCATTTCTCTAAGTGGAAGCAATGACTGAAGCATACCATGGAAATGTACATTAATCTAAGTTTGCTAATGTGATCTGTAGAGAGAGTCCAGTTCCAGGCATCCCTGTTCAAATTCCTAAACGTGAAATTTCTCTATCTTTCAGCAGCTAATTATTATGGTTAATAATACTTTGCAGTGTGCAAAGAGAAGCATGGGAATATCAGCTGACCGTGGAAATCTCTAATATTTCCCCCCATACAACCAAAGCTCTTCTGGAAGTATAACTTCATGATAACCTGAAACACTAAGCTTTGCCACTTCCATCCACTTTATCTGGAAGGTGCTTGCCTCCTCAGTATGATAAAGGATACATGTAAGAGTCGTGATGGAGCAGAGGTGAAAGGGCCCATCAGGAACTGATTAATACAAGTACTTAGAATGTGAGTTGATTTACTTAAGACAAATAGTTCAGAAAGATCACCCACAGTCTACATGAGACCCACAGGAGAGAGAGTTTCCCTCTATATATGTGACAATAATACTAGTTGAATGCAAGAGAATTTGAATAGGAAAGACTTTGATCTTCTTTAACTTGATGTCACAATGATCATGTAAGAGTTTTGCAGGGCCTAGCTTCATAATTTGATAATTACTTTTATACTGATTCAGTAATACAGCAATATATTACCAGATGAAAATACCTGTGAAACAGGTAACGCTGCTTGACAATTTAAAAAATAAATTAAATCAAGACCAGAGTTAAAAATCAAATCAAATTCTGTCCTAAAAGACAGAACAAGTAATTTCATGGATCAACAGGCAAAGACAGAATATTCTGGTTGAATTTTTGCTTTCATACCTCTTCAAAGCAATGACACAATGGATTTGGTTTACACATTTCAGAAAAATTAGTCCAACAGTAAAGAGAAGCAAACTAGAAAATTCTGTGACACCCAAATTCAGTATTTTTTTTTTGTTTTTCTTCTTCATTAATGGAATTGAATAGAGCTATACACTTACCATTGACATGCAAATTTCTCGCTGTCTATTTCTACTATTCCTGGAGGTGGAGCAACATGTGGTGCTGTCCTAGAGGCTGTAGAGAATGTGGGGAAGAAAAAACCCAAAGTTGCTGAAATGTCTTTTGGCCTCCTGAATGAACCACACCATGACATCCACTGGTACAGTTTCTCCTGTGTTTGTCAGTAAGGATGTATCCGGCTAAGGCAAGTCACAAAAATGCCCACAGCAGACTACAGATGTGCACCACAATTTACCAAAGTGAAGCAAGGCTTGCCAGGGCCAGAGTCACCACTAAAGTGCAATCATGAGGTGTGCACCTAGTGAACAGCTTCCTGCAGATTCGTGATCATGATCTCAGTACTTCACAGCACTGAGCATGGTTTAAAGTGGCACAATACTCCACCAAAAAAGGCACAAATACACAGCAATTATTTTTCCAGTACTTAAGTGGATGCCAGTATAATGAAAAGGGATTCTGTGGCCATGTCACATCAGTTCATCCTATTCACTCTCATTCACCCCCTTGGTTGCATTCTCTCCCAGTCATTTTTGCTGTGGTATCCACACCCATTCCAGAAACAGCACACTTAGACATGCAAAGCAAGGTGTGTTGCAATAGTTGTTTCTCAGTAACTTCCTAAGAATAGCTACAATTTGGTTCACATAATCAGAAACTGTTTAGAACCTTCAAGAGCGAGTCTCTTCTCATCTCTTCAATTCTACCAAATACTATATGTTACTGCTGAATAATACCCAGTGTAAAATACACTATAAAATGGACTTCTAATTCTCTGAACATTGTGAGAATCATCTAGAATGAACACATTTTCTTTCCACTAAGTTAAAATAAGCAATGCATGTAACTTTCAGAGAATTTTCAGATTAGCAACTGGAAAACATTAAAATTCTTTCAAAGCTTGTTTCACAACAGTTTTGGCTAACATAGCATATTTGCTTTGTGAGTGAGTGTTTGAAAAGGATACATATATTATGCATAATGTTACACTTATTTATGTAAACTAATCAGAAATCTAGAAAGTATAAAAATCATAGATCATATGGGAAATTTTATAGAACAGTGATACTCACCTGGGACACCTGTTGCATGGGCCTGTGAAGAACCATGATCCATTACCTGTGGTCTGACATCAAGTATTCCTTGCTGGGTAACACACTGATGTTCAATGAGCTTTACAGCAGTAAGAGCATCAGGTCCAAACATCTGGATGTCCATAGAAACCAGACATACTAAAGTATCTAAAGTATTGAATGCAAAACCAACAATGACATTAGGACAGGATGAATGCTGCTGGAATACACTGATTTGCTTTAAAATTGACAAGTGTTGAAAGGAAACAAGTCTTTGCATACTTCTGTAGGTTTGGGGTTTTTTTAAACACACATCATGCATTAAACACAAAAAACTTCAGAATTTTTAGCATCATCAATTCCTTGAGGACACAATGAATAAATTTAGTAAATTCTATCCCCATGCTGTGTGCTCACACACACAAGCAAGCCGCATTTTTAAGAATATGTCATGGTCAGTGGTTAAGTCTTTTTTCTTACATAAGCAAGAGAAGTATTAAATTTTGCTTCTTCCTTACCTATGCTCTTCTCTACTTTAGCAATCTTTGAGCAGGCCACTTCTCCCATTTCTGTGAGCATGTATAGCACCTCAAGTGCTGAGATTACAAGTAGCACATCTGGTAGTGTGAGATGACATATGATCTCTTTATAGGATTCTTGATCCACATATTCACAAATTAAGACACCATTATCTTCAGCCTTACAAAGATTTGCCAAGATTTCCATGCCTGAAGAACAAATACAACACAGTTTTAAACAGCAATAATGACAATTCTGATACAACAACAAGAATAGCTAGAGATCTTACCTCTCATTTTTAAAAATCTATCCCTTGACATGAGGCATTTTGTAACAGTGTGGAACATTAGATGAGTAGTTTTGAAATCAACAGGATCCAAGAGAAGCTGATGAGAGAGAAAAAAGAAGTTTACTAACACTATCCACATAGTGCTAATGGTTCAAATACTTAATTTGCTTATCAAAGTATAAGATTCAGAGGTGCTTAAGCGCAGCACGCATAAATTACACTTGTGTCCATAAAAAACTGAATCCTGTGAGCTTTTGATTGTACCTAGCATTTTGAGCCCCTTCCTCCTTTTCTGCTCTGAAGCAGCAATCTAATTTACACTTTCCAGTGCTCAGAATAAAGAAAATAACTTTATTCTCAGGCAGTCAACAGTAAACACAAATGGATTCTAATATCCAACAAAGACCAAAACTTGAGAAACAAGTACTCCTTCCCAAATGCTACCCTAGGCTCGTCTTGTTTTTACTTCTGCTTCTCAGTTACAGATCACAGACACAAGTAACATTGTTTCTCATTCAAAACAAGTTGGGTATATAGCAAATGAAAAACACCCTCTTGTCTCTCAATATTTAGTAGTGGACCAATACTTTCAGCCTTATTCTCTGGTAGTACCCATTTTACTTAAATTTATATGCTACATTTTAAAATAAGTATCTGACTATACTACCTATAAAATCCATATAATTTTCTGTATAAATAATATGACATACTGAAATAGTATATTTTATAACATTCAAATGTGTTAAAAAAAAAAGAGAGAAAACAGATGACTCACACGATTCTGGCAGCATACCCAGTGGCATAGGACTAGTTTACACAAAGTACAGCACACAGGACATAAAATCATCCACAACCTTCCTTTTTAAACATACTATTTTGAAGTTATGACTAAAGGTTATAATTATGAAGTGAAGAAGCAAGCATACAGACAGCAGAACTTAAAAAATTCCTTTCTTCCCTCTGGGAAACTAAACTGAAAATTATACACTATGAGTATCTTCTATCTCCCTACATCAACAGTCCTCTTCATGAGATTCTATTTTAGCAAACTGACACATACAGTGGTATTTTAGTTTTGGCTCTGAACACTTGTTTTCAAATTGCTACTTACAAATTCAGAGAATAATTTATTTCCTTCTCCATCCAATGATAAAGGAAAAAAATTAATTTCATTAACACTACTACTTTTATCAATTCATATTTGAATAGTTGCGTTTGAAAGCACGTTACCTCTGCTGCAATATTTCCCAGCGTGTCAAGCCCCAACTGCCGCAGAGAAATAAAGTGACTGTGAGCAGAGAGTAGCAGGAACCGAAGACAAGTACGATTAGCTGCCAGAAGTTTAACATTTCCCTCTTCAAAAGAAAGATTTCGTAAAATCACTGCTATCTGAAGTACCCGCTGCCCTTCAATATCGTTAATGCCCAATTTGCGAGGTGGATGAAATAAGGATTCCCAAATCCACTCTTCTGATGGAATATCTATGAAGTAAATAAATAAATTTTAGTCTTTCCTTTGCTCAATTTACCAACATGCATGGATTAAGATTAGTCAAGAGGTCTCACCTTGAGATTTGCTTCTGTCAGAAATTAGATCACGAACTTCAATATCCTCAACAATATCCTTCCAAAACTGAAGAAAGAATTAAAAATACTTAATTTCTAGGGGCTATTTCTTTAAATATTAATTACTTTTATTTCTCTTATGTTAAAATATTGATATACTATTAAAATAATTGTTCTTCAAGAATTTCCTAGTACCTTAATTCATCTGATAGTAACCAGAAATTATGATGCTCAAGATGTTCAGTACTTTACATTAAGAAGCTCTTCCCTCCAAGCACCAGAAGTATGCAGTCACCATCAACCAACACAACCACACAAGTGCTGTGCTGAACCACATACTGAAACTATGGGGCAGTTTTCCATACACCATTAGAAAAACAGCAATTACAAATGGAAAAAAAGTACAGTTCAACCTCCTTCATCTCCTACAAAGGGTGATGACCTAAGGCAAAATAAGGTGACTCCTCCCAGTCTCGGTAGATCTTAGAATCCTGCAAGAAGTTGCAATTTGGAAAGACTTTCAAGCTGCTGCTGTGTTTCCTACTTCACCATAACACAATAAAAAGAGAGAAACAACTACCACCATCACAAAAAACTTTTATCAATATAACAAAGCAAAACACTTCGCAGAGTGGAACTCAAATCACTTTACAAATTTATGGCCTGGACTGTAAATGGTTGTTTTGTTGCTAGTCCTGTTGAAATTCAAGAATTAGTCAAAGAATTAAGGTTTGCAAGCTAATAAAAATACACATTGTCTAATAATAAAAAAAATATATCATGACACATGCATTCCAATGTGTATATCTGAACAAAGATATAAATCTTCCTTTGACTAATAAAAAATTGTACATTTCCTTGACTCACTAATGAAATACTGCTCCTCTTTTGACTATAATCACAGAACAAAACCACCAATAAATCTCGATAAAAAGGGAAGGATGTGAAGTAGAACCAGCTGAACAGCAGGAGAAATTCTGCTATGCAAATGTAATTACTAAATTACAGCGTTCATACCAAGCTTGACACTACTATTTTCTTGACAAATACAATACTACAGATCTTCTAAATTGGAAGGAAAATAATTTTATTTTCACTGAGATGTTGCCAAATGGTGTCCAAGTACTGTTTAGTAAGAGGATTTACTTGCACAGAAAGGATTATTACCTCACTTTAGCAAAGACAAGAATAGCTAAAAAACGTCTTAACTTCTTACTGTTTGTGATAAACAGTTATTTCTAATTACTACTGAAACGATGACCAAGAGCCACAGAAGAGGAAGGCAAGCTGGCAAAATTCTGTTACAAGGGAACAGGTGAAACATGACAATTACTTTATTTTTTTTTCCCCCAGAGGAAAAGCCAAAGTGGAAAAAAATAATGAAGCTTTCTGGGCATTCATTTGAAAAACACATAGCACAAAGGCAACAAAAAAATCAGTTCAGCATCACAAGCAGTTATTTATTCCCTACCACAAAGGATAGCTGCAATCTAATACTACATATTAATAGAAATAAACAAGACAGGATGCAAAAGTAAAGGTCTTTACCACTAGTTATTCCTATATACATACTTAAATGATGCACTGCTAATAGAAACATAAAGCTAAAACCTGGAAGTAATCAAGTAGGGCATAACTACATGACATCCAGATGCTTAGAGATAATGGACAAAGGGAAAGAACTCGATTCACGTTCACAGTCTGATCACTGTCAGTAGCCAAGTTCCTCTGGAAAAAAATGCAAAGGACTATAGAGAATTCAATGCAAATCTGATCAACCAAATGACTGTCCATAAAAGCAATGGACATTTGAGTCCACAAAACATAATGTAGCAATGGTATGACTACTCATTGTCCAAGAAAAATACGGGAGCAACTGGAGTCAAGTGAGCTTGACAGATTACTGTGAGAGACAAGAAAGGTGATGTTTGAAAAGTATTTCAGGTATTTAAGTGCATGAAGACCTCCCTCTGCACACTATCTGACAAAAGATTCAGAGGATAAATGCACATCAAATGAAAAAAAAATTAAATTTATACAAAGAAGGAGGAGTTCGGCAACAAAATTTTAAAAAATCACAAAATAAAGAAGTAAATCAGAGCAGTAAGTGTGTACAAGAACTGCATGTATGTGGATTTTGGAATACTACAGCTAAAGGAGGCCTCATGAAGTCCAGGAACATGAAATGCATATCATTTGACTGAAGTAAACAGAGATGAATGGTGTGTGAAGAAATGTAATGAATTATTTCACACACTACACATCAGACACTGAGCAGCTGCTGGAGACATGAAAGAAATACCTGGAAAAACATCTAAATCTATCTGATTATAAACATATTATATAAACAAATCACTCTTGAAAGCCAACTATACTCACAAGTGAACCTTGGTAACATGAGGATATTCAAAGCTAAGTGAAACAGTCAAAAATGGGAAAGATTCCAGAGTAGAGGAGAAAACATCTGAGCTGGATGCCATCAGAGCTTGGGGACAGGGACAACAAAACAAACAAGGAGAGATACAAAATGACTGGCTAAATGCCAGTTGTACCAATCCTTGAGTAAGGACATGCAGTCATTCCAACTAACTAGACATTTAAGCTTATTGGCAGCATCAGGAAAAATCAAGAGGGGAGAATGTGACAAATTAACATAGCTGTAAGAGATAATAGCAGGTTCAACTTAAATAATACTCAAATTTGGACAATTAATGGAACAGATTCACTGACTAGTAAAAACATTTTATTTAGGTTACAAGTAAGTTCTGTAAATAGTGAGAAAGTATGCCCTACCACAGGTAAGATAATGAAAAAATACAAATTTTTCCAACTTTTATATAATTCAGTAAGGACTAGGGGGAAGAGAAAAAAAAAAAAAAAAGAAAGAATTGATTCTCTTGGAGTTTAGTATAAAGAAATAAATTGTTTTTCATCCTCATCTTCAACTGACAAGGCAGTGATATTGGAGGACACAACTAGCACAAAATAAACAAACAAAAAAGTGAAGATTTTTTTTTTTAAAAATGATAATATGAATGGTGAAAGGAGTAACTTACTTAATACCTGTTCTTTTTTCTTAAAACTGCAAAAGCACATTTAAAAAAAAACCCAAAAACAAACATCAAAACCAGACNAACATATTATATAAACAAATCACTCTTGAAAGCCAACTATACTCACAAGTGAACCTTGGTAACATGAGGATATTCAAAGCTAAGTGAAACAGTCAAAAATGGGAAAGATTCCAGAGTAGAGGAGAAAACATCTGAGCTGGATGCCATCAGAGCTTGGGGACAGGGACAACAAAACAAACAAGGAGAGATACAAAATGACTGGCTAAATGCCAGTTGTACCAATCCGTGAGTAAGGACATGCAGTCATTCCAACTAACTAGACATTTAAGCTTATTGGCAGCATCAGGAAAAATCAAGAGGGGAGAATGTGACAAATTAACATAGCTGTAAGAGATAATAGCAGGTTCAACTTAAATAATACTCAAATTTGGACAATTAATGGAACAGATTCACTGACTAGTAAAAACATTTTATTTAGGTTACAAGTAAGTTCTGTAAATAGTGAGAAAGTATGCCCTACCACAGGTAAGATAATGAAAAAATACAAATTTTTCCAACTTTTATATAATTCAGTAAGGACTAGGGGGAAGAGAAAAAAAAAAAAAAAGAAAAAATTGATTCTCTTGGAGTTTAGTATAAAGAAATAAATTGTTTTTCATCCTCATCTTCAACTGACAAGGCAGTGATATTGGAGGACACAACTAGCACAAAATAAACAAACAAAAAAGTGAAGATTTTTTTTTTTAAAAATGATAATATGAATGGTGAAAGGAGTAACTTACTTAATACCTGTTCTTTTTTCTTAAAACTGCAAAAGCACATTTAAAAAAAAACCCAAAAACAAACATCAAAACCAGACACATAACCTCTATGCTGACAACCAAGCCCCTCTCTCCTACGTCAGGAAGATCCCATGCTTCCTCCTGATTCCTGTTTTGACACAGCCACAGCTGCAATGCAAAATAAATTACTTCCAGTAGTAAGGTCAAACAAATGCTTACACTGAGATGCTCTGAAAAATCTGAATTCTTGGCATTAGAGGTATTTTACATCTGATGTTAAGTTTTTCACATGCTTTCTGAGTATTTCTGACATGCTGTTAGCAGCATTTCACTACAGAGCAGTACTATATATGCTGTAATGTCCAAAAATAGATCTTGGAGAGCATCCAAGCTTTTTATTAGTAAACCTCATTGCAGTTACAGTGGTTCCACTTAGAACTTGGTTGAAACATTTATAAGAACCATCTGCCGTTATAACAATTACTTCAATTTATATAATTAATCAATATATAATAAATTAGAACACTGTGTCATTTCAGATATTTAATGATCTAGACNAATTTTTACACTTAGTTTGGCACATTTGTATCATGTTTTCATGTCCATATACTCACAAATATGAGAGCTTAGCTTTCTTGGTTTTAAGTTTACTTTGGAAATTTTGATTAGGGAAGCTATACACTGGTATTTCAACAATACTTATCAATTGACTAAAATTACTATGGTCTAGCTTGTTCCCAAATTGAGCTACATAAAAATAAAACAAAAGATAAATGGAGAAAGCTCCCCACAAATACTGTTCTGTAATACTGGTAGGGTATTTCAGTATGTGAAGCGATTACGGAATTGAGCAGAAACTTGGCTTTATAAGGAACTCAGAAGATTATCCATTCATGTTTTTAATTAATAAAAAGCATAAGGTATCCAAATATATTTTAATCTAGCTACCTTCTATTTTAGCCACATAAATCATCACCTGTAATACAATTCAAAGAAACTGCATATCATAGTAAATATGCTGAAATATCAAATCTCTTTCAGCTGTAATTCATGCTCTTACCTAAAAAAGTTAATCTAGAATAAATAACCATTTGTGCAAAGAAACTTCAGTTCTATTTTTACTTCATTTCACTGCTTGTACAGTAGCCCATGCCCTCTAGTGGAAAGATTAAAAAAGCCTTGTCCAAATATAGTTTAACTGAAACAAATCTGCAACATGGCTAACCTATTGAAATATTTCTCATAGCTTCTTATGCTAGGATCTTAATTTTTATAATTCAGAATGTTTCTTTACTGATCATTGCAGTTTAAAACAAAACCCAAAACAGCACTGTTGCCTCTTGGTAAATATGTTGCCCAATATTCCTTTTCTTCCTACATATTAGTTTCCTTATAAAAAGAAACTTTGTTGTCTATACCTATTCTTTTTCTTAATACACTTCTTTGTACTTATCTGAACATTTTAAGACAACTGTGACATAGTGTCCTATTATATTTAAATCAAAGGAAAGAAGTTGAGATTAATTTCTAGGACATGTGCTAGTGTAACAATTTTCAATCTTTTTAAAGGATTTGATACCCACCATATGGAGTACAAAATTATTTTAGTAATTTTTTAATTACCTTAACAAAATCTCTATCAGTTTTCTCCTTCCACTCTTCTCCAAATACAGCAGAAAATGATCCTAAAGCTTTAAGCACAAAAAGCATGACTTAGTAAAATAAAAAAGAACATTTTTTATTAATCCATAAAATAAAAATTCAAGAACACTACAGACTCTTCCAGTGTTTCCATTTGATCTTAAAGAGTACTGCATAAACCAGCTGTCTGTTGTTATTTAATTAACAGCTACTGCCATTTTAGAGTTAAAATTGAGAGTAAGGAATTCATAAGGAAAGGGCTAGTTTGTGAATCCTGTAAAAAGAACACAGGAGAAATTTTCCAGAGCTCTTTTCCAAGAGTCAAGATGACCGCTCTGTTTTCACCCTCACATCAAGAACTGTTTTCCATGTGCACTGTGTAAGCACAAACACTACTGCAGTAATTAAACTAATTCACACTTATGTTTTCTAAAAAACTTAACAGTAGTAAGATTTTGACAGAATTCAATTCAAATTCAATATAATCAAGACCAGTAATGGATGTTCTTGTCTGTTTGATGTTTTGATGGAGCCACTATGAGAGTTTTTGTGATCATCACTCCTTGAAAGCAGCTAAAACTCAGTCAATCTGATTCAAATGCTGAGCCAATCCAAAAATAAACTCTGTCTTGCCATAGTTCTGTAATGAACTAATAACACATTTATGTTAAACATTTTGGTGCATCATGTTATCTTATTTTGTAAAAAATGCTGCAAATCCCAATTCCAAGACCACAACAGCTTTGAATTCACAGAATCCAAACCAAGGCCTTACGCAGCTCTCCAAGCTGAGTATACCAAATAACCCCCAAACCCCTGGGGCTGCCCCATGACCTGCAATCCAACTGTCACCTTGAAGTTTAGGAAGGGATGAGAGGGAAGCTGATGATGTATTTTACCTAAAAAAATTACATTATAAATAATAGCAATTATAAAACCTTTATTATAGATATGAAAAATCAAAAACTTAAATGAAGTTAATCAGCTATTTTTTATTGCCATCTGAAATTATTGTGATAGTATTTTCATAATGCCTAAATTTACTAATTAGAGAATTCATTTAATCATGAAACCTGGCAGATTTACCTTCACTATTTATACTAGAGAACCATGTTAGTATTTCAAATTGAAGTTTCATGCTTCAAAAATAAGTGAACATATCTTT
>VZTB01003996.1:228639-266446 GCA_013397245.1 Thryothorus ludovicianus | reverse complement strand
CCACTGGCCTTCTTTGCCACCTGGTAGCCAGCATATCTAAAGGCAAGGCAATGTGATTTTTTTCTTCCTTTTCATCTTCTGAAAATATTTGATACCATCATGTGATATGGTATTTTGAAAAAAAAAAAATAATCCCTGAAGATGGTCCATATCCTAACGTCATATCAAAGTATAATCCACTCTCCAGAACTAAAATATGTCCCTAGAAAGCATATTTTAAAGTGCAAAATGTACAATTCTTCTTTTAATCTTAATTGAGCCTTCAGATTTCAGTATTCTCTTTGAAATAAAATCCTTCTTTTGCCTATTTTATATTTTTCTTGAAAGCCTTTAATTTTTTTCCTCTCTTTTTTCTAGTGTCAAAGAGTTTCCTCAGTGCACAATAGCTATAACTAATAACTAATCAGTTTTTTCATACTTCTTTCCATGAAATATGCTATTAATTCTCAATCCTAAGTCATTTAATAAATAAATAGGCAGTTTTTAATTCTAGAGGCTGGACCAGAGTACCCTATATTTTTACCATCAAAAGTTTGGCAGATGCTGTTTTCTGCTACAAGACCTTGATGGTGTACCAGTCTATAATTTGTATAGCTTTAAGGAAAAGGCAGCATTTGTAAGATATTTAAAGTTTCAATGAATGTTGCAGGAAATCAGCCAGCAACTGAATCAGAGTGTGGACTGGAACACTTTATGAAAATATTTCAAATCACCGTAATTGTCAACTCTAAACAGAAAAGAGGCATCAACAGCCCTCATGGGCTTTTTTCGTCTTCTAATGTGTTTAAGGAAATACAGAAAGTTGATGTATGTCAGAAATGCAGGTAGTAATCAGAAATGGTTACAGAAGCTTTTTGATATGTAGGACTTGTGTGTCTCCAAAAGCTTGGCTTCTTTAACTTTTTTTTCAAGCACAAATGGATGCACTCATGACATTCTTCCTGTGGTTTATCAACATAAAATTTTCTTGTGAAACTTCTAGTCCTTAAATATATATTGGCAGTCTCTGACACTAGTCTTCCCTTCTTTTGATGCACTACTCACGACTTGCTGGTTGCTCACCACAGCTCCACTGCCAGCTCCTTAGTTCATCTCCTGGCTGAGTTGCAACAAAGGCAGAGAGTTAAAGCTTGGAAATTACTGATTAATTTCCACTCTCATCTATATCACTTTTTCCTTCATCTTTTTTTTTTTAATAAAATGCAAAGAAAATTACTTTTGAAGTATCTTTTACCTTTTTCTTTTTTAAAAACTGCTATTGCTCTTTGTAGAAAAATTATAATTAACAGCTATGCAATGTAGTTCCTTTTACTGCTCTACAGAAAAATCAAGATTTATTCAAATTATAAGACATGTGCAAGTGATTCAGGTCAGTATGAAACCTCCAAATGCACAGTTTATTTCAGCTGCTCCTACTGAGCTGTCAGTACATCTTATCCCAAATAGAAGACATTTATTCCACTGTGCCTTTGGCAGGACACATATATTCCTCAGAGGTTTTACTCCTTTCTTCTTTAAAAGGCAACTGTCATCATAAATAGTGAGCAACCACAGCTCTCCTGGGACATGAGTTTTCTTGACTGGGAAGGTAAACATAAAATTATAATCTGTTTTCTTTTCCCACATACTGCATGAAAAACAGGAAATTTTCCCCCCTGCAAATAAACCACGTGGACGGTCATAGTTTTGTCAGTGTGAAATTGGTTGGACTTGGCATGTGGGAGCAGAGTAAAACAACACTTCATTTTTTTTGTAACTTCATAATGATTCTATTTTTTGCATTATAATACAATTTCTTTAAAGTGATAAATTTGAAAAACAAACAAACAAAAACAAAAATCCCAAACAACAAACAAACAAAACCAAAAAAATCCCAAACAAACAAAAAACCCCCAAACAAAACCCAGAGTCAACTAACCAGCCAAACTACAAAACAAAACAAAAACAAACAAAAAAATCCCTCCAAAAACCCAAAACAAACAAAAAAACACCCAAAAAAACAAGTAAGAAAATTCCACCCTGAAAGAGAAAGATTTTATTTTGAATTGTGATGTATCACAAATATCTTTTGTTTATCACAGACTGATAAGGTATTCATCAGAAAAGTTTCAGCATTTTGGAAAGTGGTAAAAATAGGTGACACGGGAGAATAGGTGGCCCTATTCTCAATAAATATGTATAATCTGAGACCAATGCACATGGAAGAATTAATACATTGTGAATATGAAAGTAGAAGGATTAAATTACTAAAATTAGTATTCTACCTAATAGGGAGAATTTAACAGGAGAGAAGGTTGTCTTTTTTAAACAACCTAATTTACGATATTTTTCATATGGGAAATTATGATCTGTGATAAAAAGAGGCATCCATGTATGTGAAGTGCAGCAACCAGAAAGGAATTCTACCAGCTGTCAAATATCTAGTAGATGAGTAAGGTATTTTAAAAGAACCTATTTTATAAATTATAAATAAGGATTAATAAGTCTATAATCCATGGCTCATTATTTTCTTCATAAATTTACTCTCTTCTTTTGCCTCATTCTTTTCAAGAATTCTGGTGTCCTTTATAACTTAAATATTTTGCAAATTAGGAAGCACTTTCTATTTAAATTCTCCCTTATACAACTTATAATCCAAATATTTTCTTTTAAAAATCTCTGTAAAGCTGTGTGCATTTAAATCAAGGCTAAATTTATTTATTTATGGGAAATTATTCCAGCTGCATCTCTACCTCAGTGCCAAAGCCTACACACCTGACACCATTCCCAACACCACAGTAAAAATATTTCCTGAAGGTCAGAGCAGACAATCTTCCCCTGTGATCAGGGAGTCAGTGCTGTGTCTTGCTCAGGGCTCCCCGTGCAGGACAGGTATGTGCTTACCGGAGCTGCTCCGTAAGGCGTGCAAAGGTGATGGAGGCGCTGGAACTTCTCTTGTGTGCAGAGAGGCTGAGAGAGCTGAGACTCCTCTGGCTGCAGAAGAAAAGACCCAGGAATTTGATCCATCCATGGAAATACTTGATGGAGAGGAGTAAAGAAGATGGGGTAAATGTAGAGACCCATGGCAGGACCAGGAGTAGTAGACATATATTGAAATACAGGAAATTGCATTTAAACATAGAGAAAATATTTTTTACTGTGAAGATGGTGAAGTACTGGAAGAGGCTATCCGTGGAGGGTATGGAATCTCCCCCTTTGATGCTACTCAAAACCCTTTGAAGTTTCACAGAAACATCACCGAATATTCAGAGTTGAAAGGGACTTATAGAGATCATCAATTCCAACTCCCAGGTGAAAGGCCCATATAGGGATCGAACCCATGACCTGGGTGTAATCCAATTGCACACAGCCCTTGACTCTATCTGATTCTCCTTGATTGGAAGAGGGGATCAGAGAGCAGGACGGAACTGGGCACTGCCAACTACAAGGTACCATATTGGCCATTGTAATTATTTTTTTTCAGCGAAAGCAACATTTAAAACTATCCCCTAAGGAGTAAAAGAGTCTAGGAACAGGACAGAAATTATGGATACCTGGTTCCTATACACAAGTCTGTACAAGCTTTAGCTGATTTGCTTTAGCCATCTGAGCATTTGATGTAACAATAGTTAGAAGGCCCAGGGTTAATAGCAGTAGTTTCTTTGTGCTGATGAATATATGAATTTTTATATTCCTGACCTTTCTATGTATTTATCTAGTAGAAAAATCATCATAAGTGTTTACAGAATCTCAAAAGTAATAAATCGAATGCCTATTTCTAAAATATGTTTGCTTGGGTTTAGTGCATATGAATGATAAGGAAATCAGCACAGTGAGGTCAAAATTAAAGGACCCAGGTTTTCCACCACAAGTATCATAAACTTGATTACTTTAATATGATGAGCAGTTTGGAACTTTAGATGAGACAAAATGGAAGCAAGTCCTTGAAAAAATCACTCAGAAAATTAAATTCACCTAAGCTTCTACAGGAGGTAACATATTGGGGTTAAATCCAATATTACCAGGAGGGTGTGCCTGAGCTGGCTGGTTCTTGTTGCTTGCCTAGATGGCGGCACTGTGATGCTTTCATCCCAGTGGTACCTCAGGCTCACTGGATGTTGCAGTTGAGGGCTTGGAGACAAGCCCCGGCGTGCAGGAGCCCAGGTTTACCTTTGGCAGAGGGGCTTTAAGGGGAAGGTGAAAGAAAGGAGAGTTCTGATGAAGGGTTTCGATTCAGAGTTTTATTCCTGGCCCAAAGGCCTGCAAATCCTGCAACATCACCACCAGAATTCCAACTGCATGGCAGGCCAGGTCTTTCAGCCAGGGAGAGGGGCAGGGAAGGAACACAGGTGAGCACCAACCAGGTACGGGAGGAAGGTCCTAAGGCACAGAGGACATTTGGATGGCCCAATGTCCTTCCAGGGGTGGGAAGCTTTTTTTGAATCCTGCCAACCACTCGACACCCTTCTGGAATGCCAGGGTTGACAGACAGTACTCATCAGGGGTCAGGATATGGAAAGGAGGAATGATTGACAAATCTGGGAGGGAATCATCTGGGAGGGGCCTGGGGTGTCTGAGGCAAGTCATGACATCACAACACAACAGTAATGGCAGTCAGAATTGAAAAAATGATGTGGTGATAAACTATCAGATATAGCCTTAAAGACTAATTATCAGGCAGAACCTGAAGGTCTAGAGAATCTCGTATAATGCCTGTAGTCAAACATGAATATTGTCAGCAACTTTTCATTTATGGATAGAGTTACAAAGCACACGTTATGGCAAAAGTGTTTTATTTTTGAGTGTTATATGTAACATTTCAGATAAAAATAGCTTTGAGTAGGACAAGTTGTTAATTATGTTATTATTATCCTTGAATTTACATAATTTATGCTTTATATATCATAGGGCAAAACCAGATAATTTCATATATTTTGTTTTTCTTATCAGAATAATTGTTTATTTTCCCCTTATATTTTCTCTTACAAATTCTGCATTGTGACTGCTAGAATTACTCTCATATCACAGTTTGTCACACTAAGACATGAGTGTCACACATCTATCTTTCTATCTCCTCTTCCTTAGCCTGTCTTGCAGGTCTAGCCTCCAATATCTCTTATCCTTCTTCACATATCCTCCACTCCCACCAAGTAAACTACTGTTGAAGGCAGTGCTCATTTCTATTTCATTTGTATTTGCCTGGAGGGTGAAATAGAAGTGTGTGAGGAAAGATATTTCTTTATTCTTTCTCTCGTCCCCTGGGAAGAATTACCATAAATCTTTTCTTTGCTTTCATATTGAAATAAAAGTTAATAATTTTGACATCTCGGCAGCACAGAGAGGGGACAGTTCCAAACTACGCAGTGACCCCTTTCACTTTTTGCCTGTCACCCTCTAGCTCTCAACTTTTAGTGCTTCACTTCCTGAAATTGCAGCAAAAGATAAAATACAGTGTGAGAAAGAAAAAAAATAAATCTTTGGACTTCTTCTGTATCTCTTCTTAAACCAATTTCAGGGCAAAAATTTTCAGTCAGCAAATGGGAAGCCTTTACTGCCCTACTGCGGGTGTAATCCCTTGAATAAAATAAAACATGGCTTTGTAGAACGGAGATTCTTCCAAAAACCTCTTGTATCAGATGAGCAACCTTTCCTCTGACAAGACTCAGAGACACTGGAAAATAACTAATGCTTATACTAGTATGTTCAAGCAAATGAGCATATGCCAATTAGAAGCCAATCTTACTGAATAACAAAAATGTTCCATAAATATGGAGCAAAAGCGTGGGTAGAGGTAAAAATAAGGGAGCACAAGAGGAGCTTTTGTTAAAGAATTAATACTAAAGCAGATGGTCATTTGGCTTACAGGGATCATTTGACACAATATAGCATTGTCTAAACTGGACTTCGTTGCAAATATCGGACCAACAGACATATTTGTAGAAGAGCATCAAGGAAAGTTTTACTTCCTTACATGAAATTCTACCTTATTAAATTCTGAGCATTCCATTTTATTTTTTGTACTTTGTAGCACAGAATTTTAGAATATAAATTCTGATTTCACTGGTAAATCATATACACCAGGCATTTCTGTAACATCAACTGCAATTCAAGCTATTTTCACTTGAACCTTTTAGGAATAAATTGTTGAAATAGAAAGACAAGTGAATTTACAAATTAGGATGATGTTCTTTCTCATGCTAGAGTTTTAGAGAATTTTCTGTAAGAAGCACAACCACCCTCTCCGCTGTACTCCACTGCTTCCATATGAGGGCTAGAACTTTGCTACCTTTCACTTCATTGCCACCATTATAACATCTTGGGTTCAACAGAGTTTTAGAAGTTTACCTTCAGTATTTGAGACAATTTGTCAGTCATTTCTGTCTTACTCTAATCTTGCTGAAACACATATTTAAAATAAATAAGTCCTTTCCATAACTAGGCAATACATATTGCATTATCTCTCAAGAATTTGCTGAATATTTTTTTCAGATTTCATCTTTTTCTCTTATATTAGTATTTTTTTGACAATAAAAAATTAGATCTCTCTTACATGAACTTTTATTCCTCAGCCTCTTCATGATTTTCTTCCATGTACCTAAGTTGCACTTATTTTCTCAGTTGCCAACACTAATATCCTAATAATTCTAATTATCATTTAAATTTACCAATTGTTTTGATTCTTGAAATAAGGTGAGATGGGAATTTCCCATAAGCCAAACTTTCTGACACTCTCCACACCTGATTATTTTACTGTCACTTATGAGTGCACAAGTTTCAGAAATTATACCATGCTTTCACCAGAATAGAGCGGCTGGGTAAATGGGCAGTTAGCTGAAATTAGAATCAAAGCCACGAAAGCTAAAGGAAATTTTAGGTTAAGGTTACCTAGACAAATATATTTTTTAAATATTGTTTTAGCAGTCAGTGTAAGGCTTTTAGGAGCAACTCTTTAAATTCATTAATTTCTATTAACAATATATTTTAGAGAATTAGGTTTCAAAAAGCCTGTCTCATATCAAATTATAAAAAATTATACCAATATTGAGGGTGAGCAATTCAGAACAGAAAAATTGGACAGCAGAAAAACTATTCAGGAGAAAGATACACTGAAATTACCAGAATGCTAAAGAAATCACAATCACATCCAACAAAAAAATCAATCTTCTATTCTCATAACCTGCCTTCAATGTTGATCAGCATGTGTCACTTCAGAGGGACATGGATTAAAAGTAATGGATACATTTTTAATTTGACAATTTTATCGTAATGTGCAAAACAGAATACTTTATTATCTTAGAAATACCAAAGACAGCCCTAAAGTCACTCCTCTTTCCTTATGTGAAGAATTTTTTTCAGAGAATGACACACAGTCCCTTGATTTGAGTACAAGACCTACTTTTTTCTTATTATAGGTAGTAGAACTCAGTTTCTAATAAGAATCTCTTGAAAGATTATTTTGATTTTCCTTGTTTCCCCTTAATTTTAATTTTCTATAACTGTTGATGTAACACACAACATAATATTAGGACAACATCTCCCACTTGAAGTTATTCTGTTTGGACAGAATCACCACCTGCCCCTTCCCATTAGCTCTCACTTCATTAGCTCTCATTCAATAAACAAAATATGTCTATTTTCCTCATATTTTGCTGTACTTTTCACTGGAAAGTTCTGGAAATACAAAAATTTTTTATTGCCTTTTTAAAAATAGCAGTCTACGTTTTGAACACAGTGATGCAGTAGCTTTTAAATTCTCTCAAAATACGGTTGAGAGCAGAGGCTTAGGAGAGTTAAAAGCAAATAATTATAGATCTGCACATATTATAAAAACAACAAAATACCAGAAAAAACCTCTAAAAGTGCAGAAAGGCTATTTTGTTACAGCACAATTCCCATATTTTAAAGAATGTGACAGGAAAAGGCATTCTTCACACGAGCCTCTGTTATTTCTGGCACTAACAAGGAGGTAATATCAATGATATTACAATGATTTAATTCACTACAGTAATTTTTGCATTTATAGCAGACTTTTGCAAGTCTAAGCCAAAAAGGTAACAAAAAACGAGTATATAAAACACAAAAAAATACAGAAAAATTATCAGACATATCAGGAAAAAAGCCAGCATAGAACTGAAATAACCCAATGTTAGCAGTGTATAATATCAAGGAGAGCTGAAGTTAAGAGAGTTTGGGTGAAGAAAATCAGACAAGTCATTATTAAGCCAAAAGATTAATAAAAGCAGATTGTATTTTATCAAAGCTTCTCAGTTTATCAATAAATTTAAATGAGGCTTTACCATTACAATGAGAACAGTCAGCATAAAATTATGACCACTGATTGATGGATTGAAAGTGGATTAATTTTAGAGTCATAAGAAAAGCATAAAATGACTACTTCTCTTTACATTATTAACCCTCTGAAGAACTGTCAGATCTACTGCAGTAAAATGAGAAAACAGTAAAGAGATGGGAAACAGAAGTTTTTTTGAAGGGTTAAAATATTCATTCTTTCAGAAAATACAGTTAAATGTTTTTTTTTTCTTCCATATTAACTCACTCGCCTGTGAGTAAATATCTATGATCCGCAATGTCACAGGGTTGTACACTTTATTCTATACTTGTCAGTGATGTACACACAAGTCATGCTCTGACGAATAAGCAAATCTAAGATAAACCTTCATTGTTTGTTTCCTGATACTGGTTTTCCTTAAGGGAAACGAAAAAACTTAATAATTAATGAAAAAAAAATTATCAATTATTATAATAATAAGCTGTATTCCTAAGCAAGGTTGACAGATAGTTAATGATGTATCAATGTTTTGGAGAAAAGAGATGCACCAAAACTCTGAAATTGAACATTTACACAGAATTTTACACATCAAGATACATGCATACACTTGTGTTTTGGACTGTTTGCGTAGTGTCAGAATGTGAAATTTGGCATCAAATGGGGCATTCCAAGTTGGGAATTTGGTCTTCTCTAAAAATGCTTGTTGCTCGTTGACCATGTAATGATCTTTTGGCAGCATCCACTCATGCCCTAGCCTTCCATTGGCCTTCCATTTTGCTTGCTTACACACTCTTCTCCCTCTTCAACTGGTGCTCAGGTCCCAGATGAAGTGTAGTTCAAATGAGGAGTCTGAAAAATGCTTCAAGTGACAGATTATGCTCAGAGATCACCTATTCATGCATTTTAGTAGACAGCAGGAAACCTTCAGAAAGCTCACGGGTAAAAATGAGAGAGTTTGCTGATATTTTCAGACATTGATTTCAGTTTGAAATGTTCTCCTTAACAGGATAGTTATGGTTGTCCACAGGGCACCAGAAAAATGACCACATTTATACACTTTACCACAAGGACAATGATACTGTGACCAATTGAATCATCTGATCTGCCTAAGAATATTTCCTTTAGGTGACTGCTGCTATTCATGACATACAAAGTCTTCTCCACTCTAGAGTAGTCTCAAATTCAGCCTTATTAGAGTTTCTTGAATATATACAAATAGGTAGCTTAAAAATATAGCCTATAATTTGTTTATAGATTTATTAAGCACGATTTCTCTGTGTATTACTTTTACAGATGCAATAGCAGAAATCAAAAACATATATAATAGATGAAGCAAAATAGAAGAATTCTGTGATATTATGGTTAAATAGACTTTTCAAAAAATGTCATTTTAATCATAAGAAATGTGTCAAAGATTTAACTGTAGTTCTTAAAAATAATTTTTTCACCAAATAAAAACAAACAAATCCAGCTATATTCAGACTGCTTTTATTTTCACTTTCAGAAAGTGTTCTGGATAATTTGGCTTTTGAGATTAAATAACACTACAGTAAAATATCCACATATATTTTACAGGTTAGAGATAGAAATACTTCTTGTACATTTTGTTTCTCCTCAGGTACGTTTTTAAAAGTGAAGTGTTGATTCAAGCCAATTACAAATAACCTTCAGAATGAACTCCTTTTATCAGGGAAGTTCCCTGTGGCCTAGGAAATTGTTTTGAGCAAGGTCAAGAACTTGCTTCTTGTATATCTCTAGAGACCTGACAAAATTAGGATCTGAATAGGAAAATGAGTGCCTTTAGAAACAAAACTAAGACATGACTCTTAACACCTAGCCTGTACTATCATCTTTCTTAATTGTATTCTAAGGACCATATAATTCTCCTCAAGTTGTGACTGTAGAATTACCTGTATTCCAAATATACTTTGTTTAATGCATGATCTTATATTCCTCGAAAAAGAAAACTAAAAATAATACTGGTTACATTTTTGTGCATCTTCTGGTTTAAATTTGAAGAATATATTCACCAAGGCTCCTAATTTCTGAGGCAAAACACACTGAATTCATGAGTAGATGCTTCTGATCCTAAAGAGGATAACATTTAAAACTACACTAGCTGATTATCTTGTAAAACTAAACTACACATAGTGTGATTGCAAATATTAGTTTCCATTTAATAGTGAGTATTAAGGCTTCTGTAATACCTTCTTGGCTAACTACATTTTAAAATTACCCTTTACCTATCAGACAAGGAATAAAAAGGAAGTACAGCAGCACACACTTATAGAAAGAAATGAGTTCTGTTTGATGACCATATTGGTTTTATGTGTTGAAGTGTGCAGAAGGAGCAGCCAGTCACACTCACACATTAAGAGGTGGCAACAGTTCAGTGCTACAGAGATGCAGAACCACAGGTGCATTTTTAAAAAAATAGGAGCGATTATACAATTAGCTTTCCTATCAAGCTTCCTTTCTTGATGGAGTTAGTCCTGTTGAGGTGGTCCTGGCCTTTGAGAGAGAAAAAAGCACTTGTAGGTACACGGTGACTTCTTACACTTCCACAGACATAGAATTATTCTTATCTAGGACTCAGAGGTAAATCTCAATTGGTAATTAGTTGCAGTTGTTAGCCTATTCTGGTAGTATTAAATTACTTCATTTTAAGTTCTGATCCATTATGTTTCTAATTTTCCTCGAAGTATTTTTTTTTATAGTGTTCATTTAGGAACCCATATATGCTAAGAAAAAATGACAAAACAATGAAATGTAGAAAAAACACTGGATTGTATAAAACCTCATTGATACAACAAAGTATTTTGAAACACAGAAGTCTTAAAAAATAGCCTCCTATTGAGTGTTTGAGAATATTTCCCTGTGGACATGGAAAAAAGTAGTTTCTAGAGAGCAGTATCCCATATATACACCACTAGTAAAACACATATTCCATGTCCTTATCCTGATCTTTCATCTCCACAATCTATTCATGCTGGAGATGTTTCAAGCAGTAATAATCCATGACATAAATAATGAGGAATAGGATGTTTCTTATAGACATTCTTTGTTCTTAATCTTTTATCTGGTGAATGTCTTGCAACATAAAACTAGAAGGTGTTTATTTCCTTCTTTCTTGAAAGTGATTTGTACACATTCAACATTCAATTATACGTTTTGTCAGATCTCCTGTAAGTAAATAACTGGTGGTGGAAGGGTGGTGTTTCATTATTGCAACATTACTTTCAGGCAGTATGTTTTAAAACACCCTTTAAAAAATAAGCAAATATGCCTATATAGATAATATTCTAACTGAGGGGACTGACTTCCCACAAGCAATAGTGGGAACTATTGTTGATTCCTTAGGTTTTACCTTTTATATTTTAGATCCTGTGCTGTTTTAGTGGGCAGCTTTTAGGTTTAATATTATGTGCTACTGGGTTCTCTTCATGGAGTAGATAGACAAAACAATTCCTTCCCTAGTTCAATACCAAGGACAACTTTCAGGCCCAAGAACGAAAACAGTGGTGAAGTGAGAAGTAAAAGTCAGGAGGATGGAGCTTCATAACCTGAAGCTACGGTGTGACAATTGATTAAAATATACTCACAGACCAGAATTTATAAAAGTGTGAGACCTCATGATTGGGCGTCCATTTCATGACCAATCTGGGGTGGATCTTGGGTGTGGTCCAGCTGGACTCTTGTGCTGCCCGGGTGTGCCCGTTGAGGCCTTTAATAAATATCTACTGTATCCTCTTGCTCTGTCTAGTCTCTGTTCCAGGTCAGCCTTCAGAAGGCAGTATTGTGGCAATTACAGTGGCAACTGCTCCAGAGTTCATAATTTAACTGATAAAAGATCAGAGTAAGACGTCAAACAGATCCCAAAGTCATAATCAGTGCCACAGGCTCTAGTTGGAGGCCTGTCCATGGTGGTGCCTCCAAGGTTCAATAGTGGGCTCAGCCCTGTTTAACTTGTCCATCAGTGACTCAGGTGAAGGGGCAGAGGCCTGCTCAGCAATTTCACTGACAGCACAAAGCTGGGAGGAGTGGCCCATAGCCCAGAGAGCTGTGCAGCCCTTCAGCAGGACCTCAACAGCCTGGAGAGATGGGCAGAGAGAAACCCTCTGAAATTCAGCAAAGGCAAATGCAGGATCCTACACCTGGGGAGGAACAACCCCAGGCAGCAGCACAGGCTGGGGGTGACCTGCTGGGAAGCAGCAGCAGCTCTGTGGGGAAGGAGCTGGGGGTTCTGGTGGACATAAACTGTCCATGAGCCAGCAGTGCCCTGGTGGCCAAGGCCAATGGCACCCTGGGCTGCTTTATGAAGAGCATTGCCAGCAGGTTGAGGGAGGTGACCCTGCCCCTCTACTCACACCTAGTGAGGCATCACCTGGAATGATCTGTCCAGTCCCAGACTCCTGAGAGGACAGACAAGGAGCTTCTGGAGCAAGTCCAGTGGAAGGCACTGGAGGCAAAATGGCCAAAGAGAATAAAAGCTAACTATTTATATTGGTGTAAAATATGTCCTGAAAATAGGATAAAAGATAAGATAGAAGCCAGACAGACATAATAAATAGCTGACAGTGCATTCCAAGTTCCAGGAGAGGAGAAAAAAGCCACTGCTACACAATAATTCTGGTGATTTAGTATTTCACTTGTCTAAATGGTGCTCTTGGTCTCTTTGCAGGTAATTATGTAATAAACAACTGGGACATGGTGTTTAGTATTGTTTTTGTTCTATCCATTGTAAAGATAAGGTAAAAAAATCAAAATTCAACTAAACTAAAAGGAAAAATATTACAAGGATTGATATACAGAAAAATATATACCTTCTGCTAAGAAACTGCTCTGAAAAGAAATCAATTCCGACTAAGACTAGTGCCAATGAATGAAGGCAATCTTACTTCAAATCATTATGTTTTGTTAATATAAATTTGGTGAGTAGCAGGTTCTGGGAGAAGTGAAAGAAGGAAAACCTGGAAAAGCTGACAGTTAATAGAAATAGGACAAATACTGTGAAAAATCTGTCAAGTGCAGATACTGCCACAATGAGCTAAAGCACAATTAAATTAAAAATGGAAATGAGACTCTAAGCAAAATTGTGAGCAGAAGGGGAAAAGGGGAAACCTGGTACTATGCCAAATACAGCTTTAAATTTTAGGCAGAACATTCAACACAATCAGTAAGGACAAGGTGAAATATATACAGCAGTTTCCACAACAACTAAGAAAATTTAATATACTAGTAACTGTCAACATCAGCTTCAACTATATCATTAGCTCTGTGGATACATGCATATTATAGTCTAATGGCAAGAGAATAACACTACATTTAAGGCTGTACTGGAGTTTTCATTTTACCAAGTTAATGTATAATTACAGATGGAAATTATTTTAATATGTGTGTACGTAAAAATATATATTAAATTACAGTTCATACTCACATTCATACTGAAATTTTTTGAAGCATCTATGTAAAATGCTCTTGATTTGCATGTTCCATTGCACAAAATGACATGAATTAATTCATCTACAGCTAAAATAGGGGGGAGAGGGAGGGAAGATCAGAGAATGAAAAAGCAGAGAAAATACAACTGAGCAAATCGAAATAAAAACAGAACTACTGTGTGATCATAAGACTGGAAACACTGCAAAGCAGCAATAATCTAAGTAAACTATGAAATTAAAACCACAAATTTTTGTAATGGCCATTATTTTTATGGCAGAATATAAAAGCTGCTGAAAGCAAGCAGAAGAAGGGTGTGAGAGCTGGGTAAAAGACCTGACAGTGGTATTAAGACCAGATGGGAAAAAAAATACCCTCCATGAGCTGCAGGAGGAGTATTAAATTTCCCTTATTAAGGAGGGTTTGTTACTTCTGCATTGCTTACTCATCTGTTCCAGACAAGATGAAGTACTCATCATAAAAGAAAGCAAGAACTTCTGCGTTGCGTTGAAGCAGAAAAATATCTCCAGATACACCATGATGAGGTTTTCCTAGAGTAAATTTTACATTTTTCAAACTATCTAAAACTTAATGCAAATTCCAGACAGCAAGTTCTTGAATCATGTCACCAGTAAATAGCTGGGCAAGGAATTCTTCCAGTTTTCTATGCTTTAATTTGTAAGACTATTTGTGAGGTACATACATAACGGACCTCCATAAGGGACACATTTTTCCCAAAAACACTCTTTCCCAAAAACACCCAACCCCATACAACCTAAAACCAAAATACACACACACCAAAAAAACCCAGTCAAATTAACTCATATGGAAAATGTTTCAGCAAGTTGCTGCATTTTCCTCCATTCCAGGACCTCTTAGTGTTTCTCATAAAGAGTTGCCTGCACACATGACTTTTTTCCTTTGAAGATAACATATATAGTCAGAATGTTATGCTTTTAGTTTCAACCTGGACTCACACTTAATATCAGACTTAAAATAAAGAAACAGTGCATACTCTTTCTAACAAATCAAAGGACAACATTTGCAATTACATAATTAGAAACCAGATTACAGAGAGAAATGAGAAAAACCAAAATACTTTCAGATTGCCTCTAAAATTTCTGCATAACTTCTTGTGATATACTTGAAAAAGGAAAAAAATATTTATTTTATGGAAGGCAATGAAACGGGATTCTGGCGTCCTCCTTATGGGCAAATCAGAAAGTTTAGCCTTGTTGACAGGAATCAGAGATCCCAGTACATATCCTCTTCCTAGTCAACACTTCAAGATAAAACCCCTCTCCTTTTTTCACTTCTTTTAATTTCAAATTTGATTTCTGGTTCTTTCACCAGTAGACTGGTATTTTGTTCGCAGAAATGTGTCTGAACATTCTACTCCCTCACTTCACTGAAAATAAATGCAATGCAACAGCCCTTCCCAGAGCTTTTCAACATGGCCACCTTACTTTGGCTTTCTTTAATTGGGTTGTCTCTTCTATTTTAAATAGTTTTCTTCCTTGTCAAAATGTTTTCAATGTTGTCATAATGTTTTTATATGTGTTATGTCACAAAGAATATTGACTGTAGGTACGTTATCAAAACTGCAGGCTTTGGTTTTTGACTGATGCCCTGAATATTTAATCTATAGCTTATGATTTTAGAGCTGGATGTCATTTCATGGGAGAGCACCCCTCACACAGACCCCAGCCCAGATGTGTAAACACAAATACACATATACTTGTGGAATTCTATGGCCTTATAGGGCCATGCTGTGGAATAGAAACACTGTTTTTGCAGATAGCCAAGGAAAAACTTTGTATCAATAAAACAGAGAAACTCTTTCTCAAATACACCAGAACAGTGAAGAAGAAAAATAGAGAGATAAAGAAATTTGTGTTTGAAAGTTATGAAGCTTCTGTAACACAAAAACATCAGAAAAGTAAAGAGAAATGGCTGTTTTCCTTCCCATATGTAGGGAGCTATACAGCTTAAGATACTGACATGAGTCAGTGGAAATCTGTGTGTACATATAAAAATAGGCATATAAATACATGATAACCATAATTTAGAAAATAGGAAGTTAGACAAACTATAAAATTGCTTTCTCTTGTTGAAGGCTCTGTCAATTTTTATTCCTCACAGTAAATTTCAAGAATTCATGGAGGCAAAACATGCCTTGTAATTTTGTAAAAACTTCTAGATGTTACCTGTTCTAGGAAATACAACATCTCTTACAGTATAAGAGAACATTATAATCTTAACTATGTGAATATTGGGGAAAATGTACTGATACACAGACATCTTGACAACATGTGAACAACAGCTGTCCAATGAAGAATTTGTGAGCTGCTTTTTTGTTTGAGTGGTGAGAATATCAAGGGCATTGTTTGGCATAGTACAGTTTCACACCACTTTTTCTGATCACTCCTGTATTATGGGAAGAAACTAAACATGATAGCATGTGTACCCTTGATGAACGTAACATGAAAAGAAATTTTATGTATCAAACCTACATGCAGAATGGGAAAATAAATGTAAAATTATATTCAGGGCCAAAAAGAGAAGTATCATCTCAGAAGACAATTGGCAAAAAGGAGTACAATCTACAATAAATAATTTTTATCCACTTTAAAGGGAGTTCCTTTTTCTTACTGATGTAATATCAGCTATTGCATCCAAATATTTAGCTATCACTGCAGTAATTCATTTTCTAAAAAAAATCAGTTCTCTCAGTGTCATGACATTTCCCAGTAATTGTTCCTTCTGCTTGTTGAAAAGAAAATGGTACAGAACTATTGACCATCACTCTTCTGTGTACTGTTAAAAAATAACCCAAAACCAAACAAACCAGTAACATTTTATCAATTCTTCTCTAGATTGATATTCATTTTAGAAAGTTGATTCATATGCCATGCGGACAAAATCTTATCATCCTGTAGTATGATAATAACATGTGATAAAACAATTTCTCCATAGATCTCCAGGTGCTTCACAGAACTGCATGAACTGGAGACACACTGAAGAGAACTACATAAGGTCATGAGGTCATAGTGAAAAATGCAGAAAGATAAGTTGGGTATCCTGTACCCCAAGTGCAAGGTCACGCTGTGTATTTACCTCCAGTCTTCTTCACAAGTAACTGCAAACCAGGTCTGTTCCCACCATTCACTCAGAGTATAAGAGATGAAAAAGCTTCCCATGTAACCAGACATGTCCATCTCTTCAATACAGCAGTGCTACTACCTGACATAAGCTAGGGAGTAACAATTTTGCATTAATTTTGTCATTGTTGTTGATCCAGTAGACCTTCTTCATAGCAATGTAGTGCTACCAAGAGAGTCATAATGAAAGAATGAGGATGGCAACATAGAGACATTCAAAATGTGTCATTAACCATAAATCCATATCTGAAAAAAAATGGTCATTATGACATTTATTTTCTCCGCAACTGGTAATATTAAGAGTGAAAGTCCAGGTTTTTTGGAGCCTGTACCTTACCCCTGACATATCCAAGCAGGAACGAACAGCACAGTAAAACTTAAGGTATGAGTAAACAGTTATCAGCCCATCCAGCTTCTTATTCCCAGGAAATATTCATATGAAATAAAAAAATAACCAATCTTGTAGCAATTACCTATTGAAAATTCAGAAGCAAATTTACTGTCTTGAAGAAGTCTCCCAAATCCCACTGCCAGGACAAAGAGATAGAGCTAGGGATATATTAGTACTGATTCCGTTTGGGCAAAAGTTCTAAGTCAAAACTGTTTCATAGAATTTAACTTTATTTAAATTCCCAATATTCAATTACAATTTGTTCAGAGAATATATTGTATTTTCAGTCATTAAACATTCTGTATTTGATACGCATATGCAAAAAGATTCTGCAGTTTATTTCAGTGGACAAAAAGATTTTAATCTGCTGCCTTTTTGCTGACAGAATTATATGAGTAAAATTACATTCTATTGACAGAAGTGTTATGGAATTTAGTTGTAAAATACTTTGCTAAATGAATATATAGATAAAGCATTCACAGAAACAGAGGAGTGGCTGGCAGTTACTGAAAGCTTCTTTTGAAAGCAAGATGTTTTAACTCATGGATGACTTTCACTAAGCTCATAAAACATCCTTGATTTAGAATATAATTTTTGGTAAGAAAATTTACTAACAGGAGTGGTTAAGGAGGACGTAAATTTAAGCCTGACCATGACAATATCATGTTAGGTTTTGGCTACGAAATTTCAAAGTATAATCCAGCTTCCATTTCAAAGTTCAAATAACGTGTGAGGAGGAGTGTGGGAATAGGAAATACCAGTTATTTCCACCTTGAACCATAGGAAAATGTGTGTCTTCGGCTCTAGCTTCTTGCAAATGCCCTTGTAGCACACATCAGGTAGATTACTAGCTACACTCAGGCATCTGAAGCTTCTCTGTCTTTAATTTTTAATGTGACAGTAGGTATGGACATATTAGCCCCCTATTTTAAAGCCTACTGATTTAATGCACTATGGTAGGATTAACTCTCTATTAAGCCAAATATATTCCCAATATTTCAGTGCTGGTGCAAGTCCATTCCACTTTGCTCACTTGACAAGTTTAACACAATAATTTCAAGGTACAGAAGAAAATTAAAAGCTGGAAATATTTCTTTGAAATGGAGCCTCAGTCCTGTAGCATCCCCTCAGACTTCTGAAACAACAGATATTTTGCCGGATTGAAAAGTGCCAAATAAAAGCCTTACAAAATGAACATAATTGAATTACATCTCTAGGTTTGTTCTGCATGTGTTTTTGTAGACATAGGTATGGATGAGGTTCCAACTAAAGAAAATACAAGAAAATTGGGGGAAAGAAGGAAAATAAAACATCTCTTTAAAAATAAAACATCTCTTTCTACAAACAGAAAATGCTTGCAGCTTCTGGTAGTAAAGCTGCAGCCAGGTAACTTTTCTGGTCATAAGCTGCTGTATTCATTGTGACCACTTGAGACAGTGTGACACACCCATTGGTGAGAGAAATTTAGTATGACTTCAGTGATTCACTCGCGGAAACACACCAGACTAACTCTGTTTACCCTTAGGAGTCACAGCAGTTTGATAGACACATGTTAAACACAAGAGAAGAGAAATATGCTCATATGCATCACTTGATAGAAGTTAAGCATATCAAATACAGAGCCATCTTAAAAACAGGAAAAAGATGACATCTAGTCTTTTCCTCTGGTAAAGCCAACACAGTATTCTATCTTGGTTTGTTACTAGATCATTTCATAATATTCTTCAGAAATCATAATATATGCATATGTTTGGCCAATGTCTCACTCTGTATGAAACTTTAAATTTGTAATATACATGAATAGAAAAGATCCAGGAGTAGTTACCAGATATGGCAATTAGATGTAGTATTTACAAGAACAAATATGCTTTCCACATTTTCAGCAACTACATGGCAAAAAAGAGAAACGTGTACATGTATGTGTGTACACGTTTTGTATTCATACAGCATTATGTTGTCAAGTTAGAATTCAAAAGAATAAAAAGGTATTAATATGTATCGAGTAATACTGCATGTGAGATTTTCTAACACTTTCCTCTCCCAGTGTGAAAACATAGATATGCAGTGCAGCTAATTTAGATTGTCATAGAAATGAGTTACTCAACCTTCATGAGTTAACTGAAACCTTCTCTTTGTACCTTCTTTTTCTTCTAGAGATGTTGTACATATTTCCTAAATTATTTCCTAGTCTCATCTGACTGCTAAGAGGTGTTATCTTCTGTCTTCAGTGAAGATCTGCGGTGAAGTCTGAAGGGGTGCACACTGTTTGGGAGGAACAGACCAGGAAGGCACAGGGGTGGAGCTGTGCTCTGTGTCAGGCAGCACTTGATAAGTGTCGAGCTCTGTTGTGGAGTGGATTACAAGCAAGTCAAGAGCTTATGGATCAGGATAAAAGGGCAGACTAATTAAGGGTGACATTGTCATGAGTTATGCTACAGACTCCAGGAAGAGGAAATGGATGAAATCATCTACAAGCTGCTTGAATTGGTCTCAAAGTCACAAGCACTCATTCTTTTAGAGGACTTTAACTACCAAGACATTTGGAGAGGAAACACACAAAGCACAAACATTCCAGGAGGTCCCTGGAAATCCTGGATCACAATGTCCTGCTGCAGGTAGTGGAAGACCCCACAAAAATAGTATGCTGCTCAACCTCATAGGGAAAACTAGGTAACACTCGGAGATATAAAGGCTGAAAGCAGCTTGGCTGTAGCTACCATGACATTGTAGAGTTCAGTTTGAGGTAATGACAAAGCAGGACAGAAATTAGGATTGTAGCAGATTTCTTGGAAGAATCCCATGGAGACAGGTCTATAGAGAAAGGCAGTCCAAGAAAGCTGGATTATATACAAGAATCACTTCCTTCAGGCTCAAAAACAATGCGTCCTAAAGAGCAAGATATCGGGAAAAGCAGGCAAGAAAACTGCATGGATGAATAAGGAGCAGTCAGACATAAGAATTAAAGAGATGGGAGATGAAAACAGAGTCAGGCCAATTTACATGACTCTAAAGAGGTTGTCAGATTAAGTAGAAAGAATTCCAGGCAATCCAGAATTAAATCTAGATAGATATCTCCAGAGCAATAAGAGCTCCTTAAATACACCAATTACAAAATCAAAACAAAGGATAATGTGGGCATTTACCAAATGGAGAGGGGACTGTGTTATGTGAAGATGCAGAAAAGGACTTCACCTTTGCACTGGCCTTCACTGACAAGACTTTCCTTCAACTAAATTCCAAAAATTAAAGACAACACAGATGCATTAAATAGTTCTGATAAAATAATAACTTCAGACACCCTCAAGCTGGCTGAATGATCTTTCAGATAAGTTTTACTTTATCCCTGATGTATTTTGGCGACATAAAGGTAATTCTTAGCCTTACATTGTTTTGGGGATTTATGTCACAAATAAATGCAAAGCATGTGTAAATTACAAATACATATGCAGTTTCTAAATACAGTTGGGATTTTGTTACTGTCATAACAAGTACAGATTAGAAATAACTTGACAAACTTCAATAAATAAGTGACCACTGGTAACTGGATAAACAGAAGGAAAAAATAAATGAAAGAGCAACAACAATCAATGCTTCAAAGAGGCTGCATAAAAACTTAGAGTGAAGGAATAAATGAAAGGATTGAGAATGCTGTGATGAAAATGAATGAAAAATAAAACACAGGGTGAAATGATAAATAATAAATGATTTTGCAAGCATATAAAAATTAAGAAGTTGGCAAGGGAGGATTTGGATTCCTGGTGGGAAGGTGAAAAACTAAAAGATCAGAAAACATAAATATTGCTGGAAAGTGTAATGCTAGAATGAGAGAAATATTTTCAAGGTAAAATTAAAAACAACTAAAAATGGAGCTAAAATATCTACCAGAAAAAAAAAAAACAAACCACCCTCTGGAAACAAGAAAGGTATTGTAGAATAGGATAGGACAGGACAGGACAGGAAAGAACTGAACAGAACAAACAGAAAAGAACAGAACAGAACAGAATAGAATAGAATAGAATAGAATAGAATAGAATAGAATAGAATAGAATAGAATAGAATAGAATAGAATAGAATAGAATAGAATAGAATAGAATAGAATAGAATAGAATAGAATAGAATAGAATAGAATAGAATAGAATAGAATAGAATAGAATAGAATAGAATAGAATAGAATAGAATAGAATAGAATAGAATAGAATAGAATAGAATAGAATAGAATAGAATAGAATAGAATATTTGGCAAAACTGAAAATGCAATCTGACAGTAACCATGAGATAGATCATCTCTAACATTCAAAGCAAAGTCCAGATAGGAGAAAGATCTCCCCAAACCCCTCAAGACAGGGTTTATTGACCTTGTGTTTATTTATTCCTATAAAAGGTAATGTCCTACTCCATAGGTATGAATGGATCAGCAGTGATTTAAATTAATACATACAATTATAAAGGTCGTTCAAAAGACATAAAACAAGAAATCAGAAGATTGAATTTGATTTGTTTAAACTGGAGCAACTATGAGGTTCTGCTAATGTATTCTGATTTATTTAGCATCTGAATTCCTTCTTGGTATTTTAAGGATTTAGGTTTAAGAATCTGCATTCTCCTTCTGATTTATTGCATTCCTCAGACTTAATGTCTTATCTTCATATTTAAAAATGAAAATAAAAATAATAGATATCATGACAAAAAGTTCTCTATTGTTTCTAACCTCACACAAAGCCTACTTGTCTTAGTTTGAAGGCAGGTGTGCCTGCTAGAAAAAGCAGGAGTTTCTCTCTTGCAATGGAGAATGTAAACTTCCTCTCTCCGAATTGCTATAATTTTGGAAATAAAGGGGCTCTCGGGCAAAGGATTTGGTATGGGAATAACAGTTCTTTACTAGTGAGTCTAACAAGACAAACAAAATTGCAATAACTATAGTATTAGGACCAAATAGAGTTAGGAAAAACAGTCACCGTTTTCTCCAATGCTGGCACCTTTCTGGGGGGGGGTGAGCAGTGGTCACAAGGGATGAGATGAATCCAAAGCTCGGCAGCAGCAGCTGAAGCTGTAAGAAACATCCCGGCAGGCAGGAGAAACAAAAAAACAAGCAGCCGTGGGTGCAGGGCGATGGGGCGGCAGCTCCCGGCAGGGCAGGGAGAGACCAGGGTCTGAATTCCTGGGGGACCCACAAAAGTCACTCCGAGCTCAGCCCCAGGTGAGGTCTGGTGAGATCTCCCCGGAGTCAAAGACTGAACTCCTCAGTTCTTTCCGAGTCCCCAAGAGAGAAGTGTAGTCGGTGCCACCCTCCTTTTACAGTTATCTCCTTTGTCTCTCCCAAATATGTTTAAGTGCCCACAAGTACCCATCAATCAGCTTCCTAGCAACTCTTTTGGGAAAAAAAATCTATAAGAAAGCAACCCAACCCTCAACACTATTGCATGATGAGGATTTCTGTTTTGATCAGAGTTGACAAGAAACACCTACAAAGCATTGTTTCAGGCAGCTGATCTCTGATTAGCTGAAGGAGTTTTACAAATTTTTTTTCCTACCATTTAGACTATAGATTCTATCCCTCAGATGTACGCAGACGTTCACAGTCCCTTTACCTGAGTCACCTTAATTAACAGTTCTGATGCCGCTAGCCAAACTTGCATTATTACTGAGACCTATTAGGGAGTCCTTAGTTCTGGCCTTCATAAGAGCCTTAGTGGAAAGTATTTTCAGAAATAAGGTTCATTCTATCACTAGAAGCTTCAGTAAAGATACACCCAATTGTGTCTTCTGTAGTTTTTATTGAGGATTAAACCTACCTCTTACTTTGGAAAGGGGGTATGAAGTAATCTCAGGGCCACCACAATACTGATTTTACTTTCATGTACACCTAGTATTATTGTGGTTAAAAAAAACAAAATGCAGCCATGGTAAACCACAATAGAGACAACTATTTTGCATTTTGGCAGCAAAATTGAACTGCTGTTTTGAAGCCAATGACCTGGTTCCTTATTAGTAAACATACTCTTCTAAGTAATAAACAAAGAGATGTTCCCAGAAGAACTTAATGTTGCACTATTTATTATATAATTTATCATGATAGAAGAGGCATCAATTCTGCAATCTCTTGAGAGGTGTATTCTTCCTTTCACTAACAAGAGAGTAATCGTAGGAAGTATTCACCTTATAAGGATGTCATAGTTTTTTAGCACAAATACATAAAAATATACAAGTTTTATAACAATGCATGTTTACATTTTGACTTCAAGCATAGAAAACTTCCACAAACCTGTAAATGATCTTCTTACTCTCACTGTCTTCAGTTGTAGTCACATGTAAAATGTGTGCAGACATTTAGCATTTTTCTCTTAAAATAATTGAATCTGAATGTAAAAAGTGCATTATTACTGTCCATTGCAAGGACTATCAGGAGTCTGTGCAGGTTACAAGTGTTTTTCATTTTATGGTATTACCTTTCAACTGCAAAACTTTAAGATAAGTATCTTACCTCATGGAATAATAGAGGAGATTAAGATTGATCGATCGATCAATCTATCTCCCTGTCTACCTACCTACTTACCTAAGTTCGAGTTACACAACACTTGAGCTAAACACCCATGCCTCACTTTAAAGGTAAGATGGTTGGCATTTTCAAAAACTTCGGAGCAGGTTAGGAGGAAATTCTTCAAATATTTTAACCTTTCCTTAGACATTTCATTTCTGAGATTCAGTTATAAATTTTACCCAATTTTCAAAGAAGTAGAAAGGTTGAAGATTGTAAAAAAAAAAGAGAGAGGGAAAGATATATCTTTGGTATTCAGTAATCTCACACAACCTCTTAATGTAACTAATTAATTAATCAAATTAATCACTTAGTTTGATTAGGAAGTGTAACAATTTTCTGTATGTGTCCACCACTTCAGAGAGGTTCCTTTTTAAAAGCTAGGGCAACTTTACATGGGCTATATTCCAGTATATTATCCCACCTCTAAAGTTATGTAGTGATAGATCTGTTCAATCAGAGAGCAGCTGAAAAATTAGTCTCTTTCAGAAGGAAATGGGACCTCCCACAAGGTGTATATGATTTCAGAGCAATCTAGGAATATTTTTAAAACCTAATTTGTATGATTTATTCAGTATATTGGGGGATAAATAGCAGGGGTTAAAGAATTCTACTAGTACAACACATTATTTCAATATTATGGTCTCCTAGAGAACTGACTCAGGTAACTACTCATATTGTGGGAAAAACACATTTTAATTAACTATCTCCATGTTGAAGATATGTGCTGTAGTAGCACAGCCTTTATTTTTTGAGACTATAATGTATTAAGTGAAATTCATTTTAGATGTTTTATTTTCTTAAAAATAAACCCTTTCCTTTTCAGATTATCTTATTAATATAACTAAAATTAGACTCTAGTGTCACACCATAAATTCATTTTTTCAATTGAATTTTAAGTTAAAACAGGCCAGGATTTTAAAGTATCACAATTATTCCAATTAAGTATCACATTAGGTCCAATCATTGTTTGCAGTGGCAAAGAAATTTTGCACTATTCCACAGTGCCACCGTAGGTAAGGTGGTGTGGTGATCTAGTGTTGGATCTCCTTTTTGGAAGGCTATAACATCCCTAGGAAATTGTTTGTTGGGGATTTTTTAATGTCTTCTGATCAGGAAGGTCCTATGTAAATGTTTTTCTCTCAGTGTTTAGTCCATATATATTTTATATATCTTTACCCATGTTTTAATCTGGGATGATGAATCCAAAAGTCAGGTGTTTGATGGGCACAAGCCAGAACATTTATGTTGCAGAGACAGTCAGGAGTGTGACAAACACAGAACCAACAAGGCTCTTGGGCTCAAGAACCTTCATACTTCACACAGCCTCTTCTAGAGTTCTTCACATTTAAGGGAATAAAGAGTTCAAGAATATTTGTATGCCCTTTTACAAGAACAGAGGGAATTTTCTCTTTGCTGTAAGTTCACTTCTTGTAATACTGACTTTCACTAAAGCTTTCTGCCCTTGTGTTTCCCATGAAAATGTCTTTCACTTCCCTTCCCTGCTCCTCTTCTAAGAGTGAGACAGCACTTCAGCTGTCATGTTTACTGGAACATGAAGTTTTAGAAAGGAGCAGGAATGCTCAGAAATGCTACAATTGAAGTTGACCATGATTTTAACACTGGTCCTGTCATGAGACATTTCTTGCTGCACACTTTGGTGGAAGTACTCAAAAAATCAGCCAGAAAGAGCAATGATGTAACCTAGGAATTAAACTAGAGGGTTGCATTTATACCTGAGAGGAGTTGTCCTGGGTTGATGCTAAATTGTATCCCCATTCATCTGTTCAGTTCAGAAATAAGTGTTGTACCTTTAAAAATTGGATCTGAGAGTGAAGAAGACACACTGGAATTCCTGAGGCAGTTGTTTTCAAAACATAATGATAAGAATCTGCAGCTTTCAGACACACATAGCCTGTGTGTGGTGGGCAGTGTGGACAGCAGAAGAGAGCTCTCCTTTGCTTTTTGTTAGTTTTTTTGCTAGCCGAGGCAGAGAAGTTCTCCGGACTGCGGGTTTTTTTTTCCTTTTCTTGGAACTTTTTGAACCTGCTCTGGACTAAACACCCAAAAGGGCCCCAGGAGCTCAGCCCTGTGTCCCACCAGGCCTGGCCTGGGCCCAGTATTGCCACCAGAGGAACCGACAGCAGCTAAACCGAGCTACAGCCAACGGAGAGACTTTCTGGCATCTCTGCGGAACGGTGAGAGGTTTTTGTTTTTCAGGGTTGTTCATTCATTTGTTGGGCTGGGGAGTGTTTTATCTGTTAAATAAATAACTTTTTCCACTTTCTACCAAGGAAACTTTTTCCTATCCTGATTCAGCTAAGGGGAGGGGTGGTTCATCTAGAGGTTTGTTTGTTTTCCTTTCTTTCCCTCTCCCAAATTTGCTCTAAACCAGAACAGGAGTATAAACTATAGATATGATCAGTGAAGCACACATATTCAAAGATGTTGTCTTCTAATCTTTTTAAGATTTGCCATAGTAGACTCTTAGTAATGACAGAGTAAGAAGATGCCCTTGCAAATGCTGGGTTTAGCAGCTTTTGCCTTTAAGTTATTTGAAGCTTAATGTAATATTGTGGGGCTTTTTATCCTTCATTTTTCATTTTCTATGTGAATAGCTGCCAAAATACAGATGTAATCCAAGGAGCCAGGAACAGAAGTCCATTCTTGGGCTTCTTCCAGTTGCTGCCCTCATCTACTCACCCTGAAATTTCTCATTTTCTGGGACTAAGGGGAGGTGAATATGAACAATGTCTGTTATGATTTCTATGTCTGACCTGCTATGACCTGTAAGATAGTAAAATTTCAAAATTATCAATTCCATCTGGTACAATTACTCAGTTTCTGATTTTAATACTAAATTTAAAGCCTGTCACATATACTCTAGTATTTCTATTCTGCTGTTGAATAAATCTAGAGTTTCTAATGAAAAAATAATTACTAATTTAATTAAAATTAAATCACAGTGTTCAGGAAGGAACTATGATAGGTGGTAAGGGAGCAGAAATGTTTCTACAAGAAAACTCAACCTTCGTTTTTCCAACTTATAAGATGAATGATTTAACCTTATGGTTCTTTTTCTAATAGCTTATATACAATATTTCATACCCAGATATATGCCAAATTGAGTTACTCCAAATTTTCATAGAAAACATAGAAATACAGAGCTTGAAGGAATCAAAAAAATACACACTTCTTCTCTGACACAGAATTAGACATGACTAAAATAATCTCTAACAATCAGTTCTGCCATCTGAGTAATTTTCATTTGAAGAATACCTCACATTTGCTTTTTCTTTCTGAGCTTTAAAAATAAATAAGTCAAGAGAGACAGAAACCATAGGAAGAAAAATATTTTCTAATTTTAATTGGGAATGGAGAGAAAATAAAAACAGATATTTGATGTGAATATTTCCTCCTTATTTTCCTTTCTTAAAAAAAACACAGACAGTGTGAAATCCACATTACATACATAAGGAGAATTCTCCAGAGAATCAATCAGCCTATAAAAATCATAGAAATTTAAAAGAAATAGACCTAGAATAGCATAAATGGCTTACATAACAAACATGCAACTTTCTCCTAAAACTGTCCACGTATAGTTATTAGTTCTTCATAACCAGAAAATCAGATCCATTTTAAAAGCTTATTTATGCAAGAGAGGTGAATATCTAAAGAAGGATTACTACACGAGAACAAATCAAGCTTATTTATTAAATTTTGTGGAGGAAAATTTGGCTGAAAAAGGTTTACCTTTAGGAAAAAGAAATCAGGATGTGACTTAAAATGTGGTTACTATTCTCTAACTGTGATGAAATAGAAAGAAAAATTACCATAAATACGGGCCTTGCTTCAGAAGACTGCAATGTCTGTAGCTTAACATCTAGTGACATTACAGAGAGGGAAAAAGAGAGAGAAGAAACTTATAAAACTGCTGAGATATAGGACTTTAAATTTATGTGTATATACATATATACACATACACATGTGCATAAAAATAAAGCATACAGATAACATAAAGACTGAAAAAGAATCCATCTATTTTAAAAGAGAGGACTAACAGAATTTACTGTTGGGGTAACTTCAAGCAAGAATTTACTTTGTTAAATGCATCTTTAAAGAAGCTCTGCCTGAAGTACTGCTATTTTTGTTAGAGCCACTGCAAGTCGTGTAGAAGCAATGCATGCAGACTTTCTTTGTAACCTAGAATTTTTTACTTGCTCTGTTTTTTGTCATTCAGTAGAATTCTTAGCATGAAAAAATGAAGTCCAAGGCACTGCAACCTTCATCTATCCCTACTCTTTACCTACAAATCCCCCATGGACACTGAAGGTAAGAGCAGCTTTCCAGCTCCCCTAGCTGACTTCTGGCAAAGTCACCACAACTGGTCACAACCACAGGTGCAAGGGCAATTCCAGATGCTGACCACAAAAGAGAGGAGATGGACTCTGCAGGTGCTCCTAATACACTCCAGTCCCCAGGTGGGAATGCATATCCTAGTTTTCCTTGCTGAAAATAAAGTATGTTTCAAATTAAAGGTCAGTGAATTAGGTTAGCACAATGAGCAAAACAGCAATAAATGCTAAGTTGTGTCAGAGTTGTCCAAGTGACTGGCTAATTACTGAGCATTCTGCTCTTTGGAGCTCCACATTTAACGAAGTTACAGTGGTTTAGTACCACACTGCAGAAAAAACTAATTACAAAAGACAATTCCATTCATGGACAACACTGATGTTACCCTCTCTGCATAATATTTAAATGGAAACTGCCATTTTTCTCAGCCTTCTTAAAGGGAGGTTAATAAATGAACAAAATGAACACAATTCCACTTGACAGGAATTGTGTTATTTCATGGCTTTTTCTTCACGGGGGATACAGAGAGGCAATCACAGAATGGGTAACCAAGTACTTTATTGTGATGCTTAACTATTGAAGTACAAAATGATTAGGAAGGAATACAATAAAACAACACTTAAGAAACACACTGTAAATTGTTACAGATCACTGAAAACATCTTCTATGACTCAGATGTTCCAAAGAATAACATCTTTCCACAAACATGCTTAATCAATAAACCAAAGCAAAAAACATTGTAATAATAATTTTGAGAAGATTAGCTGGCCGTAATAATGAAGATGCTACTTTTCTTTCTGCCTCCTTCTTAAAAAAATATATTAGATACCATCATCTTTATCTCCATTATCTAACTGGAGATAAATGGATGGAGAAGCTGAAGGGCAAAGAATGTGTACATAGGTATTCTAATCTTTATCAGAAATTAGAATTTGGTTCAGAGGGTTGGGTTGGTTTGTTAGATGCAGAAAAACCTAATCTAAAATTTAGTTCTATCAGCTCCCATAGAGAACTGAACAGCATAGTTATGCTTCTATCTCATTTATGCCTGATAAATACAAGGTAATCTTTTCCATTATATACAGACCATCTATGTATGTAGTGTACAGTGTGTGTCTGTAAGTACTAATGAATACAGTGTTCTGCTTCTTTGATGCCAGGAGCATATACATATGCCCTTAATTTCTATTTAAACAATCAGCATCACATTCAAAGATTAGAATTCAAAGATGTAATTATTTAAATTGACAGCTCACAGGTAAGAATTTTAACCCCAACAAAAACGGCCACCAAAAATTTTTAAACACAGTCAGGAATCCAAAGCATAAGTTAATAAGATAAATAATATCCCACTTATACTTTGCAACACCTTGAATCCTTAGCAGTACTTAGTCACAAAATATAATCCTAACATTTAAGAACTTTGGAATAATTTTAAAAAGAGGTTGAACCAAGCATCAGGACAAAGATGCCACTATACATTATATTCTGCCAATAGTGACTTTCCTTGTGAATCCATATTATTTAAATGTTTTATATTTACAACCACCATCTCAGACTCTTAACAGATATCTGCCAGTAGATGATACAACAGAGCAAATGGGTTGCTGTCCTTAAGAGATGCATCCTTACAGAAGCACTAAGGAAACTGAGGAATGTATTTACCACCAGCTTCCACTTCTGTATGAACTTGGGGCTCTAGCTGAGAGAGCAAATTTAGGGTAATTTATTTTTGAGAAAGAAAATATCACACCTACAATTCAAGCAAAGATAGCCAAAGAGTTGACATTGCTGTTAAAATGGTGAAGTAACGTAAATGAAAGAGATGACCTGAAGCCAATCCTAAATTCTAGGTGGAGTAACTCTGTAAGTCATTGAACACCTTCAGCTTCATACAGCTGTGTTGTGCAGACAACAGGTAAGCTCTATGCCAGTATCAAAAGGGTATCTAGTTCCATTCCCTGCTTAGGGCTTTTGGCTATATCATTTGTAAGGTAGCCTTGAATTTGGATATCATTTACATGCTGGACATACTGTGCTGTCTTTAAGTTATTCAGTTGTAACAGGAAGAGCAACATTATGCAATATTGTGATGCCAGGCCTTTTTAAGGCTGCTGGGAGTAGTAGCAAAGCAGTATTTGGATGAACCAGTTATGTTGAACTGCTGAAAAAGTAAAAGGCAATCTTTCCAGCATGAAGTAAAAACTGAATGGACACTGGTTACTAAATAATTATTCATTGCCTACAAAGTGATCCTGCTACAAGTATTTTGGGCATAACTTATTTACATTTTCATTGCCTCAAATAAGCTTGATTTTGTATTTATGGGTATTCCGTTCCCAGAGAATCAAACAAATGATAAGGTGTTATGAGTGCTAAAACAAACAAGCAAGAATGTGTTCAATTCACTCAAACCAGCCTCTCAATAGTAAAACAATGAAATCTATACGAGATTAAGCCCACAAACTTGTTCCTCTCCCTATGGTTGATAAAAGCTTCCTGTTCTCAAATAGTAATGAAAGCTGAGGTCTCTAAAAGTGCCTATGATTCCTGCAGGCCCATATAAACCCAGAAATATTCAGGGTACTCAGGTACTGGTCAGCATTTTCTTTCAAGCTAGCTAGTGAGTAGGATGTGGGAAGAGTTAAGGGTTGTAGCGCTGTGTAGGTGCCAACCTTGTAAAACTGGGGTATGTAAGAAGTGAAATGTTCAAAACAGTTAAGGTGCATACAGAAATTATGAGGGTGAAAAGCTAGCAAAGCAATTTCATACTTTTTGTTTGTACATCTAAGAGTCATAACTGGATAAGGAAACGAACAGATAAGTGTAGAGTGAGGTTGATAGAACTCAAACTTCATGTGATGATTGCCTAGACTAACGTAATTTTTCTTATCATTATTGGAGAAATAGGTACTTGCAGGTTATCAGTCTATCTATCTATCCACACTATCTGAGTGGAATTCTAAGACATGTATTTCAAGCACCAAAACAAGAAAATAGCTCCACTCAATTCCATTTGACTGTGCCAAGCCCTTCCTCCACAAAATACTCACTGCCTGTGTTGTTTAAGAAGCCCAGCAGAGTTCATTAAATCACCTACCATACATTAATGTATCATCAGCTGACTAAAGGTTATGTAAAGGTGCTGTTTACCACCTGAGTAGCTCAGAGAAGCCCTCCTGCTGACTGCAGTTGGCAGAAATCCATGCTAACAGAGTATTGCCTGCTAAAGACTATTGTTGCCTTTGCTCTGTGGCTGCCATGAAGGCGCAGGTTGAACAAGGAAAAGGCAGGATCACAAAACATTTCTGGAAGAAGACGGTCCATGCAAACAGTTTGACTGAAGCGTGATATTTCAACTTTGTTCTTCCTTTAGTCTTGGCCTTTTTCTTCTCTTCTTCTCTGTCTTCTCCAGCAAATTATGTCTTGCTTTCCCATGGCTGTCTCTTCTTGAAAAACGGACAAAGTTCGCAGGACTCACCAGTAGGGAGACTGCTATCAATAAATGCCAACACTAGTACCTGAGTACCCTCTTGCTTGGGAACAAATCATCTCAAAAGTTTCAATGCAACACCCAGGTGGTTCGCATGAGGAAAGACATCAAGGCTTTATTCTGGAATAGCTTTATTCTGGGCTTCCAGGGGGCAGTTTTCGGCCTACAAGTTGACCCAGAGACCACTTGTACTTACCTACCCAAGACACAACTGTCAGGGCAAAATGGTCATGGGCATCTGGGTCCTTAGCATTCCACCATTTATTTTATTGATACTAGTAATCTAATAACTGAGACAAATCTAGAGATCCTTGGGCAGTTTCCGTCTGATCCAACATTCAAAGAGACCAGTGGTAGATGTCAGAAGTACAAAAACTGCATTTTCTCCTATATAATTAAAACCTCACAACCTCATTTGCAATGTTTTTACCATTATCATATTTTGTTTCAGCATGCTTGTCAGTGACAGCAGCACTCATAATTATTCAGCCAGCTACCAGCAAGCTCCTAAGCATAATCATGAAATTTGCACTCAAGTCAGGTGAAGAGAGATAACACACACTCAAATAAGATGAAGTCCATTCCACTAACTTGGTACTCATAGTAAGGAAATCTAAAAGAAAGCAATAAAAGGCTTTGGAATAAAAGATAAGGAACAAGGGTAATGGACAAACAAGTAAAATTGGGAAAGCAAATTGTGTTTAACAAGACACATTAAAAGCTGTAAACCATAGTGTTCTGCAATTCAGGCCAATTCACAGTTCTCTCCTGTCAGATTACATAAAGACAAAGCTGTCCAGTGAATATGTTCCATAATAATGTCACCAGAGCACTGCCCTATCCTTTAATCTATATACAGGGATGCAGATGGATCCTCCCAATTCTGTGATATTCGTTGTTTGGGATTTCTGATTCAGAACTAAACATGATGCTTCAGAAAACATCACAGGAATCACAGTTTGATTAGTTACATCTTTTGCCCGATTAATCTGCAGCTTGGCTTCACGTTTTCTGTCTAAAATTTACAATGCATATTACAAATCTTAAGATATGCCTTTGATTACTTTAAACAGATATTGCAAATGCTGCTTCTCTGTCTGCCTTGTCAAATGGTGCTTTAGCAGACAGGAAGCTTTAGACAAGAGAAATTAGAGAGATGTTGGGTATAGAATTTCGGTGACTGCATTTCTCAAATAGCTAAAGGGGGAAGGCTTTCACTTCAATATTTTCTGTTCCAGAGAATTCTCTGGAGTCCAGTTTACTCCTGATAATTTTGAAAAAGGCTCAAAACCAGTAGGTAATAATTTCCTCCCACTCTTATGTTGAAAAGAGATTAAATTTTTGCTATAGAGCAGAACTCTGTGTAATTCTATGTAAAGAGACCCATAAGAAAGGATCTGAGTGAGAAATAACACAATTTTTACACTACATTTGTATTTCTGTATTTGCTGAGGATTTCACTGAGGCTACTGGACAATACACAGGAGAGATCTGGCAATTGGCTGGCAGTGATGTGTGTCCGTCTGTGAGGCAGTATGGTAATATATTCCTGGATGGGAAGGTACTGGTGACTGCTGAAGGAGGACTACAATGACACAAAGACAGAATGGAAGCAAAGGATGGAAGCATTGCAGAGACCTGAAATGCTGCTTTAGCAGACCTATGTATTTATAGAGCTTCAAGAAAATTTATAATTAACACACTAGAGACTGCTGAGGTATTTAAGGAACTGATTCAACAAGCTACTTCAACTAGACCAGATGTCACATCCTGAACTCTGGTCACAAAAATCCCATGTAGCACAACAGGTTTGACAAAGAGCGGATGCAAAGCTGCCCAGCAGAAAAGGACTTGGGACTTCTGGCTGACAGCAGCTGAACATGAGCCAGGAATCTATCCAGTGGCCAAGAAGGCCAACAGCATCCTGGCCTGTATCAGCAACAGTGTGGTCAGCCTAACAAGGGCAGTGATTGTCCCGCTGTACTCAGCACTGGTGAGGCCACATCTCAAGTCCTGTGCTCAGTTCTGGGCCCCTCAATTCAAGAAAGACATTGGGATGCTGGAGAGTGTCCAGAAAAGGGCAGTGGAGCTGAGGAAGGGGAACAGAAGCTGATGGGAAGCCACTGAAGAAGCTGGGGATGTTAGCCTGGAGTAAAGGAGGCTCAGTGGAGACCTCACAATCACCCGAACGAGGCTGTAAGCAGGTAGGGGTCAGATGCTTCTCCCTGGTAACAAGTAAAAGAACAACAGGAAATGGCTTCAATTTGCACCAGAAGACACTCAATTTAAACATCAGGAGGAATTTCTTCCCTGAAAGAGTTGTTAAGCACTGGAATAGGCTGTCCAGGAAGGTGATGGAGGTACCATCCCCTGGGGTTGTTCAGGAAGAGACTGTGAGTGACGTTTAGTGCCATGGTGTACTTGACAAAAGTGTTGATTACTCAAAGTTTGGATTCAATGGTCTTGGAACTCTTTTCTAACTAAATGATTCTATGATTCTATGCTTTATTTCTTCCTTATCACTTTTCCCAAACTTAATGATATGCTCCTAAGATTGCTTCCTCTGCATTTTAGACTAGAAGTAGACAGACAATATTGCTGCTTCCTGACATGTCATATTTTGACTACATCTACCAGAAAGCCTTGTTTTCAGACAAGATCAGATTTAACTTGAAAATAACAGAAGATAAAGTAGTCAAGGTTGCAACACTCAAAATATGGTCTGTATGCACCTCTGCAAAAAGCAGATCTTCATTTATATAACGTGAAAAAAGAATATAAAAAGAGCAAACTATGTGTATTTTTTTGCAATAGGCCATTTAACTGTGACTATTACTACTCGCTTATGGTTACAATACGAACAGAAGGAAAATCCAGCTGCAGAAACACTTTAAATCTTATTTTCATTTCAGAGATGAAATCATCAAATCTTCTGCCAACAATATCTGGTACAGTTTCAGAAGTGTGTGCGAGGTTTTAGATAGATAAATCCCTTTGTTTGTTGTGAAGGGAGTTCTGTTTATAAATTTCTATGCACCAGGTAGAAAATAGGTCCTTTATGTTTCACAAACTCTATCACTTACTTTTAACAGAAGTCATTGTCCCAAATACTTGTATACTCTGTAAATCTGTCCCAATCAGTTAGTCACAACACACAAATATGCACTTTTCAAATGTAAATTTTAGCTTTTCTTCTGTATGTAAAAATTTGTCTTGAAGATCAGTAAAGGATTAATACAGAAAAGCACAGAAAGGCTGGAAGAGCTTGTGTTCAGAGATGCATGAAGTATTTCAATCATTTTTCTCAAAGAGTGTTCCATTTTACGCAAAGGTGAAGATTTTAGCCATCTTTAAGCATAAAAATTCATTAGGAATACAAATTCAGAGGTCCTTGCAGAGCAGTTCTCCAGTCCATCCATTAAACGTACCAGAGAATGGCAAATGATCCTCTAACTGAATCAGTGGCAATTAGATTTAACATTTTCCTAAAGCTAAAATGCATACATTAAAATACTTTATGAACACAAACAAACAAACAAATAAAATAAACACATTTCCTTTATTTATTTATTATAGAAGGAAAAAATACAAGACCCTGGCAACGAGACCATCTTTGTAAATTTTACCAAAAATATTATTAGAATTTTTTATTTTTACTAATATCTAGCATGGCAAATATTATCAATTGGCAAACTTATTTGAAAGAGAAGAGTTCTTACGATAGTTACCTGTTCCCTTTGTAGCAAACATCTCTCATCTTTATCTCTTGCCCTTAAGCACTTATTAAACGATTCCCTCTGGCCTTAAACGTAATTTTCACTCACTCTTCTGAAGAGGAATATTTGTCAATCACAGCAGAAGAAAACCTATCATAAATTGTACTAGTTCTCTAAAGGCTGGAAAACATGTAAATTCTTGTTTAGTCTCTGCACTAGTTCTTGACATTTTGATTAATAATTTAAATGTGCCCAGTTTTCCTTCTCCCAGTTAACCCATATACCTTATTATGAGCCTCATCAGTGCTGGCCTACAACAACCCTGAAAAAAAACCCTATTTTGTCTATCATTTAGCTAAAAGATTTCCCTTAGCCCTAAGAAGCATAACTTTTCAAAGAAGAAATGCAATGACTCATTCCAGCCGCCTATGCAGTGTGGTTGAGACAGAACCAGATGTTTATGCCAAGATACCCTCCTTAAACATGAATAATTCATTTATAGGGCAAACGTCCACTTTACATTCTGTCTGAACATCCAAAAATTTCAAGAACTTTAATGTTTATTGGAATCTTAATCAAAATTGGCTTTTGCAATACTTCTGCCAATTTCTGTATCATTTTTGGATGATGTTTAAAATTTAGTTTTTGAAAGATCCCTGATCATGTCTGTCATCCACACCTCTTTTTTGGTCCTTTTTGGTCCATTTTTGTACTGTAAATGTTGGAACATTGCTCTTCCTTTACAAACACCTTTATCAAATACTCCTATTTTTTCCACTCGGAGTCTCATTTTAAATGTTTGAAGGGAACAGATTTCCTCTATTCATTCACTCTTGTTTATTTTGTTAAAAAGTAGAAGATATATTTACATTTATTGTTTAACTCTTGCTAAGCAATTTAATCCTGGAAAACTTATACATGCTCACACATGGCTTTTTATGAGCCATAGGAAAATTACCTTTTATTTTACTATTGTGAATGTAATTTTAAAAACCCAGAAGTACTTCCAACTCAAGCACTTTTCAAGGCAAATAATGAAAATAAAGCAAAGGACTTGGAAGAGGCCTACAGACCTAAATTTTTTTGTCCTTGTGCAATTGACGTATCATGTGTCTGTGGGTAATTCATCTTTTTTGTATTCTTCAAGTATGGCATTTTCCTCCCTTCACATGTCCAACAAAATAACATAGTTTAAAAGAGTTCTCTGTTAGATATTTGGTTTTGTTTCTAAAATGAAGGAATATTACCTCCAGTTACAACAAGTTACAGAAACTGAAATCACACTGACCTTGTATGACCTTTCCATTCAAAAGGTCAAAGTAAACCCAGGCATATTTTAAGAAAATATAAATTCTTTTTACTGAAAAAAAAAAAAAAAATCAGTATTTGGAGGTTTTTATGTTTCAATCCCATAAAATTCTATTAAATACTCTGCAGCCGCTACAAGTGCAGATGAACATGTTATTAAAACAATATATATGAAGAGAAAAATGTATGTAATGGTCTTATTGTTTCCAATCAGAACAGGAAATTTCATGCTATTTTACAGAGGTATGTTTTGTAACTCAGCTCTGTTTTTTTTTTCCTAAGGTGTAGTCCATATTTACAATACTTAAATACTTTCTTTTATTGGCATCATTGCATAAATCCAGATTTTGAATGAAAGTGAGAAAACATTTTCATTTATTTTTGACTTCAGAAAACATTAATGTTGTCTAGGATATAGTAGGATTTTCAGCAAGCATTAAAGTTCTGAGGTTTCCATGTCCAGGTTATATTCCTAAAAGTACAAGCAAAATCTGTTCTGAGTTAATTTTAAATCCTACGTATTTTTGAAGCATTGACTCCCTCGTTAGAAAGATATAAATTGAATGACAGGTGTAATCTGACCTTACCAAACTATAAACAGAATTAGATCATCAGCATGAGGAAATATTATCCTCTTTGGTCATTAATCTACATTTCATTAATCAGATTTGAAGCTGCAATTTTGTTTGCCTGGGTATGGATGGTCAAAAAATCAGCAATAAAAGATGACACTAAACAGATTTTTGAGTTGAAAACTATGGAGACATTATATGGAGTCACCCTAATAAGGATGTCTTTAATTAATTCAGTTTTTCTGCAGGAAACTGAGAATGATATAATGTTATCATCTTACTAAAAATATGATGTGTATAAATGGACACTGTTTCTTCTAGCAAATACTGGAAAAGCAAAACCTCAGAGCATAGGAAGTTTTTTGTTTCCATTTTTCTGACGTGGTAAAAAATGTAAAAGTACGCAGCAACCCAGTATATTGATGTAAAAAGCATCTTTATAAATTTCTTTTTACTGCTCTGTAGTTACATTACAATATCAATATTTAGGCATGTGTCCATATGCTGTAACTAACAAATGGTGTACTCAACCCTCATATTTTTCCAGAATGTAATTTTATTCATCCTATG